>JAFBJT010105972.1:1819-31099 GCA_016785325.1 Chascanopsetta lugubris | reverse complement strand
GTGCTTCTTTTCTCTGCAGACTCATGTAAAGACCCTCTCAGAGTTTTTCTGTTGTACCATGTTTGTCTCCAGATTACCAGTTTGAGGAGGACGACTCTGTGATGCCTCTGATGTCTGCCGCCGAAATATGGTCACAGTTGGAAAACACAATGGCCGATGAAAGTTTATTCCATAACATAATCGTTCTTCTGTTTGTCCAGGTAATCTCACTGCAAGGTGGAAACACCAGGTCGATATTCCTGATGTTTCATACCATTAATTCTGTTTGTCATGTATCTAGTCTGCGGCTGTGTGCTTGAAGAAAGGCAAGACATCTTCAGCCTCCTCTTCTCTGAAGTGGTTTGATGAAAGGTTTGAGCTCCCACAGGTTTGTCTCCTCTCATTGTAATGACACTGTATATTTGCTGTCTTTTTGTGGTAATTCTGTTTCCATACTTAACTGATTAAAAAAATGTTTTCAACAGAACTTGAGAGGGAAGATGAAAACCATTGTGAAACAGAGAGAACTTTACCACCCGATTCTCTCGAGCTTCAGCTTCAACCACCTGGTAGAGTCAGTTCAGACGTACCTGGATATTTATCTGAAGAACCATCCTTCGGACGACCTGTTTAAGGTATAGAACCTATAATGTTGTTTACTGAAGCCTGCACCAAAATCAGACTTGGTCACCCCTTCTTGTATATATTAAGATGTCAATTAATCGTGTAAATAGTGACATTGTTTTCCAATGAGTCATTCAGTAGTGGACTGCTGTACTTAGTCATTCTGACACTACTGTTAACAAGGCTATAATATGATTTATAACGGGGTAGGTTCTGGAGTCATTTATTTATCATGTTTACTGTAAAAAGAATTTGGTGCACTGTACAATAACATTTATCCTTTTGCACAGTGTAAGCACAAAGACATGTAACAAAATAGATATTTTTGCATATGAATGTCATAAATACTTAAAGTGTGTAAATGCACTGTTTGTATTTTGCATGAAAAGTAGGTGATATAATTAGTGTTGAAATAAGACCAAATTCAGTTATTAATTCAAAAGTGTTAGACACTCACTAAAATTCTCATCTTGTAAATTTCAAATAGTTTTTTCTTCCCTGTCATTTTTATTCTAAAACTGTTTATTATATGAGCTCTGTGATCTTTTGACGAGCAAGGCTCATGTCAGATACCCCCTGCTCCTGGAACCCTGCAAACCTCTTTGTTTTTACCCACACAGTTTAACAGTGTCGGAGTCTTTTAATCACAAAGAATGTTAAGAACTCTTTAATCTCAATGTGTCAAACATTGCCAAAAACTAATATCTAAAGAATGTAAAGTATTTTGTTGTTGTCAGAGTTGGGGTTCAAATTTTTCTTTATGCAGAGAAACAACTTGCAGGTACTGCAGTGTTGCATAGAGAATAATCATTTGCAGTTACCTGCAGAAATAATCCCAGTGTAACATGAAGGAAGCTTTTTGTTGCTCAAAACAGGCACAACAACATAATTGAGGATTACTCTCCTCTTCGCTTTCAAAAGAAAATGATGTGTTTTCCCCCTTTTAAAGAAAAACATGTCATTAATTCGTGTGAACATTTATTGTCTGACCAAGTGAGAAATGAATCCAGGTTTTTGGTGCTCATCTGTTTGTGAGCCAAGGAATTTTACAGATGATTAAACTGTCAAACACAAGGTGTCCCATGTTTTTCTCCAGCTAACGGAGAACGAACAAACAGCCTGTGAATTGTCCTGAACAATTTGGAAGCTGATTGGCCACGCTTCTGTTCCTCTGAGTAATGGCGCCCTGACCGAGTTCGGGCTCTGATGTGACGTATCAGTCACAGCTAATGGACAATTTGTCATCACATTAGTTGGAAGGGCAAAGCGCTCCGTTCAGCAGACGCCTCCTCGGGGTCCAACACGCTCACTTGTTCATGAAAGTTTCAGCAGTGATTTACATAAAGTCCGCTGACCAAGGTTAAAGTTTATCACACTGACCGAACTCATTAGATACACTCTCACATTAGATCCACTAATGTCCTTCCACTTGAATGTTAATGACTTAGGTGAAAGTAATGAAAAGATACAATAAGTTCAATGAAATATGTTTTCTGTCTGTTTTTGTTTGACTCCACCAGGAAGCTGCAAAGAAGGTCCTGTCATCAGAGAGCGCAGAGAGTTTCAAGCCCGAGAGGAAACCGGAAAGTTCGGACACAAAAGATTCCAATAAATCAGTGGAGAAGGGTCACAAGTAAGAAATGACTCACTGATTATTCCATGTTTTTATTCAAATAATTGACCTCTTTATACATTACAGTATTCATATAGATTTATGTCTTTCCAGGGAGAAGAAAAGCACTGTGTGTGTGAAGTGAGTAGAGATGTACATTGATATAGTTTAACAATCTGTCAAAAGCGTGGCCATTTTTTAAGTTGTGGGTTTTTAGTACATTTTAAGAAAATGCACACTTTTTCATTTCAGTAAAAGAAAAAGAAAACTTTGCTCCACCAGAATCACTGATATGTGGAAACCTGAATCATGCAAGAAGTCTTATGTCTCCATCAGAAGTCTCTCCAGAAGCGGTGAGGTCCATTTTCTCTGTCCTTTGTGTATCTGTGAAGAACCTGTGCTTCTGTTCTTTCATTCTAGAATGTTGTGTTTTTATAAAATTGAGAATCATTGATGCATATCTTTCTTCCAGAAATCCCTGAGAGCGCGCTTAATCGAAACCTAACCCCACCAGAGTCGCCTGTGACCACCAAACAGAACTTTAAGAAAAGAAAACCTCCTCAGGTGAGTGTAGCCTCATTTAATACTGAGACCTGTCAATTGAATGCCAATCAAGTAGTTCACAGGAATCACTCGTGTCGCTTTTCATTTGATGCTGATTTCTTGTTTAGAAATGGCCGTATGAGTTGGACCAATGCCTGAGAGCTGGTGTCAGACGTCACGGCCAAGGGAAGTGGTCTCGCATATTAATGGATTACGACTTTGGAGATCGGACAGGAGTGATGCTCAAAGACCGCTGGAGAGTTTTAGTAAGGAAAGAAAATGGTGGCTCCCCTCTTTAGTTTCTGTAAATTTCAATGTGTTTCACTTCATCTACTGAAAGTTTCCCTCTTAACAAGCCGTTGCTATTTGCAGTAAGAAAATGTGCCACTAGAGGGCAGTTGTTCATGCATTGCTGTACATAGGAGCTGCAAATGTTTAACCCTCGTGTACAATTTTGCATTTTATAATATGTATTATACAATTAGCTCATTTAACATACACTGTTAAATGTCACATCAATTGTAGACACAACATGAGATGTAGTGGTTTCCTTTTATTTTCAGTAGATGTATAATAAACTCTCAGATGTAAATATTACAAATTTAAAAAAACAAAACAAATTAAATAGCTTTTACAGAAATCTTTTAAAAACAGATACAGTACAAATGTACAAACTCAATTAACCGATGTTTGATGAAATGCCTGTAACAGTCTTTCTGCGACAACTATAAACAGAACATTGGAAAAGCACACAGTGATTTGAGATTGTTTTTTACGCGATATGTATTTAGTAGTACTTCTTTCTGTACATGCAAAGTCTCTCAGTTAAAGAAAACCTTCAGTGTGTTGAGTATCTGATCTGAGCACAGGTGACTTTTAACTCCACTGACAACAACGGAGCCATGGCGCCTGGATCAGATGAAGACAAAGCTGTGCTGTGGCGGACAATGACACTGCTCTGTTCTCTGGACTTTCTTCCACGTCCCGTGACACTGAGGGTTCCCCACCGCCTGCCAGCGCAGCACAGCCTCTCTGCAACACAACAAACAGGTTCAACACACATGCAGTGTTTCACAAAGTATTGACAACACTTGAGCGACAGCTGTTGAAAAGGAGTGTTAAGTTGCTCCAGCTCAGATCTTAACTTATGGATATCGCTCGCCTTATGTCCAATTCTTTGAGAATATGTAGTCGCCCTCAGATAACACAGACATGTGAGAGGTTAAGCCAGTATTTAGTTTGGCCAGTCCCGTGGTCTCACCACCTGCAGGAAGATCTAATGGGATCAGGTGTGAGGCCACTTGGGTGGCAGGAGGACCAGGAGAGAAGGCTGAGGTGAGTGGTGCTAAGCTGCATTATCACCAGTAGATGTCACCTGATCCCAGAGTCTGTAACTTTAAATGTCTTTGCTAAAACTGATGCGTTAAAGGTTCATACTTGTCTGATTCCTGGCCGTCTCCTTGGCAGCTGCTGCTGTTTCGCATGGCAGGAGGTTCACATGCTACACACACTCTAAAGCCCTCTGTGATGTAGCGCATCCAGTATGTGTGTGGCCGGTTCTCCACAGTGCAGTGCGGTGTCCGTGACTCCAGCATGAACTCCACACAGAACCTGGTGGTAATGAATAAATATTGAAATTAAAGGATCGTATTTAGAAAAGTACAAAGTTGTCTCCCTATCAATTGCCTGCATGATAATTCGATGTATACTCTGATGATGCCTCCCCCTGTAACAGCCAAACCTTTTTATGGTCTTTGCTTGACCCACCCCACTGATGACTGGGCATTTCATTTCAAAGGATTGTGGGTAGTCTGTACACTGTCAAATGTAAGAGACTATGGGCAGACACACAGGTGAGCAAACAGCTTCTGTGGTTGATGCAGATGAAAGAAAATGTCTGACTGTTGGCTCTTTTTTTCCATTCATGGTTAGGGTTACAAGGCGAGATGCGAACATGAGATTAACTCCTCTGCCGCTCTCATGAACTGTTCAACTCCTGGATTTTACAAAGCTGCATGATGACGTGAAACTTACCCAGGGTCGAGGGGGTTTCCGTAGTTATCATGCTTGGCTCTTCCTTTGCCAAACTCAATGCTGGTGATGAATGCAGGACCTAACCAAAGAAAGTCAGAGTCTGGTTTATTTGAAGTTGTGCTCATAGGGGATCTTTGTCACTTGTCAACCCCGTACTATGGTATGGCTTTTTAAAAATGCAAAACTACACTATGGGATGTTTTTTTTTATCACTTTTTGGATGAAAAAAACAGTATAGTATGTTTTTTGTATTACTTTTTCGATGAAAAAAACGGCATAGTATATAGTATGTTGTTTTTTTCGTCCAAAAACGACATACTATACTATGCCGTTTTATGTGCTAATATGTCCTTGTCCAAAAACAACATATCATAGCATGGCGTCCAAAAATTGCAACAAATATCATAGTATAGTATGGTGTCCAGAAATGACAAAGTATAGCATGGCGTCTAAAAATAGCTAAAAATGTCATAATATAGTATGGCGTCCAAAAATGTCATAGTATAGTATGGCGTCCAAAAATGTCATAGTATAGTATGGCGTTCTAAAATGACATAATATAGCGCGGCGTCCAAAAATGGCAAAAAATGGCACAGTATAGCATGGCATCCAAAAACGACATATCATAACATGGCATCCTAAAATGGCTAAAAATGTCAGTATAATATGACGTCCAAAAACGTCATAGTATAGTATGGTGTCCTAAAATGACATAATATAGCGTGGCATCCAAAAATGACTAAAAATGTCATAGTAAAGTATGGCGTCTAAATACAACATAGTATAGCATGGCTTCAAAAAATGGCATAGTATACCATGGCGTCCAAAAACGGCATCGTATACCATGGCGTCCAAAAATGGCAAAAAAAATCCCAAAAGTGGCATAGTATAAGTCTCATACTACAATTACGGGTCCGTAAATATGATGCAACTTGACTTCGCAATAACATGATCACGTTTTGAGATCTGAATCAGGTTGGAGTGGAGTTAGATATTAACTTTATATTCAAGGTGCAGTGTAATTTTGGTCATTTTTGTCATTTCAAGAAATATTACAGAGCAATTACATACTGACATTGTCATGAATTTATAATCACTCAATTGTTTTAATTTTTTCCATTACACTAACACGACCCCTTGATGTACCTTTACATGAGGAGCGGGTCCTCTCTACTGGGGCCGCCATGTTTTTATGAGTTTGAACGACATAAGTTCTCCTGCGTGTTCAGAAGGGTGAGGTGATGGACACAACATGCAACTTCACCCCTCGAGGTCACCAAATCTTACACACTGCACCTTTTAGGTGTAAATCAATGTTACGTCTGGTGTCATTCCTACCTGAGTTGAGTCCACAGTGGTTGCCCTGGTGATCTCTGTACTCCATGCAGCCGGCTCGTTCCTCCAGGCTGGGACACGCCTTTCCGCTGTTGCTGGGCCGCTGCTGAACCTGACGAACGCGGGCTCGCACCGACGGCTGGCAGGGTTTGGCGCAGCCGCTCCAGAAGCTCCAGTCGCTCACGGTGCAGTCCTGAACTAGAAGTCAACACCCACATTAATGATTATTACAGGATATCCTCCGCAGCAGCAAACAATCAAACGGCAGCCAGCGTCGGAGATGGTGGAGCTGAACTTGCGACTTGAACTTTCCTACGACAGCTTTGATATTCAGTGAAACAGAGATAGCATTCAGAAAACAGAGTATGGAGGCGTTTAGGGGAATTAGTATTTGCTGGTATGCCACAAGTGGCCTCGTGTGCTCCTCTGCGCACTCATGTGAATACATGAAAGCCTCGTGCCTTTCATGTATTCACCACGAAGATGTTGGTGACCACCAGCCTTGAATACACATCAGCTTCACCCGGCCCGTTCCACTGGAACTGTAATTGCTACGACTGATTGACAGAATCACATTCCTCACATATTTGCTCTAATTCAGTTATGTGGGCCAATCCGCTGAAACGAGGTTGGACACAAAACTCTGCAGAATATTTGGAGAGTGCGCTCATTATTGTTTTGTCTTTTTGTGATGCACCGGCCTGCTTCGAGTGGAACCAGAGAGAGTGAGGACGAACACGCGTGAGGAATTTCGCACGCATGTTGGCGGATCAGTGAGCATTCCTCTCCATCTGTCTCCGTCTGCAGCTCCATAAACAGATGCCTGTCAGCGAGTTATCACATCCTCGTATCAGAAGTTTAAGGCATGTGCAAACAAAATCAGGCCCCTCCCCCTCCCCCCCCCCCGCTCCATCGCTCACCTGGACACTCGGCGAAGTAGTCGAAGCAGCAGTCCTTGGTCGTGGCGCAGCCCTCGTCGCAGTAGCACGTCCCGTACACCCGGTCCATCCTCCAGCCGGTGGTGGAGCAGCTCAGGTCTCGGCCCCGGCAGCACTTCCCCGCACAGCCACCCGACACCAGCTGGTCCTTGCCCAGTGTGCAAACCAGCAGCAGCAGGCAGGTGAACCCCACCGAGGACGCCATCGTGAAAGGGGGGTGGGGGGGTGGAACACCGGCCTCCTGCTTCCCCTCTCTCTCTCTCTTTGTCTGTCTCTGTCTCCCTCCTGGACGTGTTTACTCCTGCTGTCGTCCTCTTGCCTCTGTCACGCTCATGACCGTGTGAGAAGGAGACTGGAGAAAAGACCCGTCCGGTCCAGGACTCGCGGCGAGCCACAGGAAACCTTGTGACCTGGAATTCCTGCGTCCGTCTCCTGTGTCCGACCCTCTGCGTTTCCCTCCGCCACTCAGACTAACACCCCATCTCTGATCATCACACTCCACTGTCTCTCATGTTGTGTGTGGGCTCTCTCTCTCTCTCTCTCACACACACACACACACAGATCTGAGCACCTCCCTCCTCACACACAGGAGGAGACAATGAGGACAAGGGAGGGGTGAGCCGCTCTCTTTTCCCCTCATGCGTCTCCTCCCTCTCCTCACCTGTCTCCACCTTGTTTACCTTTCCTCTCTCTCTCTGTCTCTCTCTCTCTCTCTTTCTCTCAGTGCACAGTCTGTGTGACCCCGGTGTCAGTCCCTGCCCGGCCGCTACTCGCCCACCCCAGACCTCCAGTCCTAAAAGAAAGGGAGGAATGTGAGCGGTTGGCAGGTCTCCAGTCAATTGTGCCAGTGGGGGCCCGCTGAGTGTTGTAAAGCCTCCCTCTGCTTCTCACCTCTCCGCCTCCTCGTCTGTCAGGTTCTGTAAAGAGGCAGAAGTCTGACTTCAGACATGATTTACTTTGCGCGGCCACAGTTTCTTTTCAGATCAAGTTTTCTTAAAGACCCACTAAACTCCCTTTGACTCCTAATGACTGAAGGTTTCCCTGGATTCTCCTACATGCCTTTGAAAAGAGGAGCAAGATGTTGCAACATACAGTCGCATTCGAAGACATCACTGAATCCTCTGCACTGTCCCTGTAAAGGAGGATTTCACATTTTTCAGGAGTCAGCTGATCAATCACGATTGTTTGTGATTGTACCAAAATGAGGGAAGAGGGTGTGTTTTGGGGTTTTGAGTGAATTCTTAACATTACGGTGCAGATTTACTTTATTTGGTGAGACAGTATTTTTGTTTTCATTCTCACTTTTACAGCTTGCGGCTGCAACAAACAGAGCATTCAGGCAGGAAACGTGGGAACCGCCATTGTTCTAATGGTATTGTAAAACATTTTTGTAAATATTACGGGGCAAAACATATAAAGGAATATAAACACAGGTTGTTGGCTCACAGCCCCTCAGAGATAAGAGGACACACCCACTGAGGAAATAGTCTGTAAATATTGCTGCACGCACACTGACTATGGTTTGGCCATAATGTCTAACTGTTGACGTACGGAGGAGGTGAAGCGCGGATGACATTCATTACATTTACTGTAATGGAACAGAGACCTGAGGGTCTCACAGAGGCTGATGGTTTTATCTCATTGGGATTCAGCTCCATACTCGCAGCTGATTGGTTAACAGGTCTATTAGGTTTGCTGCCGTGAGGGAAATTAGAGATGAGCTGACAAGGAGAAAACAGCTATATCAAGATTTGAAGGTAGTTAAAGCTCAAATTGGAGAGAAAAACATACGGCCCAATCCGGTCCGCGAGATGAGTAGATACTAATGGACATTTTTCAATAAAAGCAACTGCAATTTCAAATGTGTCCACTGGGGGTTGCAAACAACACTGTCAAGCACTTGCTGTTGATGACGCTATGATCTAATCATCCTCGTTTGACACCCCGGAATGAGAGTGTCGATGACTGTAATTGACTCGAGTTGTGTTGAAATAATTTCTTACTTTGTTGTGAAGGAGCCGGACTGTGTGAGGAAGCTGTGAACTCTGAGTGTGGGCGCCTCTTCTCTTCTTCATGGGAACCAAACGAGGCCTCCGCGGGGAGCGAGACCCCCGCCGGCCCCGCTGCTTACAGGACGAGCAGATACTTGTATTAATCGGGAGACTTGGCCTGCACCGTCTTGAAAAACAAGCTCGCGCAGAGCAGAGGGGGGTCTCTTTGGGTCCTTTGATTCTTCAGGTAGGTCAAGCGACAGTAATAGTCTTCATCTTCACCATAATCATCGGCAACAGCATCAGTGAGGAGCATGTGTCTGCAGCAGTGTTTGATGAGGTTTTAGGACGGTGACCCCCGGTTGACCTCGGGACTGTTGTGGCAAACCCTGAAATGGAATCATGTAAAAATACATAGGATGAATGAGTCATTTGAGTGTAAATATAAACGAGAATAACAACATCCCATGGGCCGTCACCCCTCCTCATGAGGCACATTTGAATTTAAATGATCTAGAAGTTCTGTTGTATTCAGGAAATTATTATTTTTTCTCTTTGATATTGCTCCAATACTCTTGCAATGTTTTGTCAATTTTAGATGTCACACTACACAACATTAAGAACACCTTTCTCCAATATAACACCTCACTGATTTGGGTAAAAAAAAAAAAAAGAATATATGTACTTTGATAATATTTTGCGTAAACCATCAAAAATTAAGTCAAAGGTTTTTCTAAGTTATAGTTGGGTATTTGGAAACAGTACTATTCAGTCGTTTTGAAAAACCTAAACAAACAAAATGGCCTACAAAAAATACTATATAAATGCTCAATTTTTGAAGATTTGATTTTGTGTACATCCCATAATACTTCACTTTGCATCAAACTAACAGCGATGGCCCGTCAGTGTCACTCAGGCTGACACACACACATTTAATGAATTTGCAGCTCTGGTTTGATCCGTCCACTGAGGCGGAGACGTACAGCTGCATCAGTTTGCTGTGGCTTCATCACGTTGGACGCTCACATCAAAGCGTGTGTGTGTGTGTGTGTGTGTGTTTTACCTCTGACGGGCCCCTGAACCTGCACCTCCTGCTCTCACTGTGCACTTGTCAAAGACGATCAGCCGCCCAACTGGGACACGCCCACCTCGCCGCTCCCCCCTCCGCTCATGTACACTAAGGAAAAGAAGGTTAGGCCTCATGTTAATGTGTGATACAGACAAATGTGTATGATTTTCAAAGGCTGTCACAGGCTGCTGGATCACAGGCTGGATTCATCACATGCACACACACACACACACACATACACACACACGGAACAGATATATAAAGACACAGTAATCAGATTTAGCTCAGAATGAGAGGCTGCGTTACTCTGCTTGTTGCACTGGGCGTCATGGTAACGACAGGGCGAGCTCTCCCTCCATCTCGCCTATATGGGGAATGGCTGTCCCCATGGCGACGCCTGACCTGCGTTGCTATAGTTTCAAAACATGTGTTGACAAATGCCGTAATTAACCTTTTAGTCCTGCCATGTGCTATAAAAGGGCACGGTGATGATGTCACTGGTGGGACTACACCTACAGTTTCACCTTCACAACTTAAACACACAATGAGCTCCACACTAACTAATGACAATGTACAGCGTCCTGTTCACTTTAACTCGCCCGTCAGCTCTAATGTCATTTCTTGCTTTAACTTTAAAGGTCCAGAGTGTGTAAAATGAAGAGGAATTTTTTTTCCCAACATCAACAATGAAATATATTCTATGAGTGCAAAAATTACCCAAAGACTTCAACTGCTGTTAATAATTGAGTACGTTATTTTACAGCCGGAGTGGGTCCTCTCTACGGAGGCGGCCATGTTGCACCAGCAGCTAAAAGCCAAAGTATGATTGGTAGGGCAACATGCAACTTCAATCCTACACACTGCACCTTTAATTTTCACATCAAAATCTTTGAAAGGCATAAAATCGACTTGATAACGACAGGAGCTTGGAAATCTCTAACCTTAACCAAATATTGTATCAGCGAGTCGGGCTAATTAGGCGGAGTTCGCTTCCTGCGGATGAGTCCACTCAGGCTCTGTCTGGTGAATAGAAGCCTTTGTCCACTCTTTAAATGTACTGCTCAGCTGCCTCCTGCTTCCTCCCTCCAATTGTGTTTGGGTTGTGTGTGTGTGTGTGTGTCAATGTCCATACAATTATGTGTCTATTATCAATGTGGCATTAGATTGTATCTTTAACCTCATTGTTGGGGACAGTGAGCTGCATGAGTCATTATTTAAAGAGCTGGATATCTGACTTGTTATTCATGAAGATTTATTTCCAGGTGAAGGTCGATTCAGATCAATGACAGATCAGTTGAAAGCAGATGAACGTCCTAAAAGGACAGAGTGAGTAGAATTTAGATGTTACCCCTGAATACCTCACCCTCCCAAGAGAAGAATCTATGTAGCCTTCACTCAACATCACTGAAACTCAAAAGCTGTTTAGTTTGTCTGTTCTGGGCTACTGTACAAACACGGTGGCGGCCTCCACAGAGCTGACTCAGTCCTAACTGAAATTTAAGGGGCTCATTCTAGAGTAATAAAAACAACACATCATACTTTCAGGTGGTGATGGACGATCAAAACATGGCCATAAAAATGCTATGCTGAGTTTATTTCAATGGATAATGGAAATTGCTTCCCCTCAATGTTACGCACTGGACCTTTAAAGAAGACATAACTCTGAGGTTGTCGCTGGACTGAACAATTAACATCATGACCCCGAGTCTCCAATACTTCACATCTACATGAGCACCTGTTCTACAAGAACCATCTTGTACATCCCACTAATGAGGCTGCATTCATTACAGGTCATTATCGCATTAGAGTGAACGGATGATGTCACACTCCTCCGGGATCACGGCCACAGAGTCGGGCCGCCGCTCTCGGCCAGGTGCCAAAATCACGTCAACGCAGGTATTGATGGAAATTTTCCCTTTGACATCATCGGCGATTATTGTCCCTTCATCAGTCACCTGACCTGACACTCGCGTCCATATGTATGTAAATCAGTGAGGCTACTCGACGGGAGAGGATGAGGGAGGATGTGGGGGAGTGGGTGTGACCTCTACGTGTGACAGAGATGAAACCTCAGGGAATGATAATGACTCCAGGGGGAGATGGTGCATCCGTCACCCAGCGTTTCATAAATCCTATTGGGAAATGTCAGCAAGTAGTGGAGAGGTGAAGACTCTGGGCAGGTGAGTGTGTGCGTAGTAAATTTATACATGATATATATATATATATATATATATATATAAATGTCAGGATATGCAAAAGACAGACTGGATGAAGAAAAATCTTTTTGCAGTTTACGCAATTTTTGGAATGGAATTAACCTGGAAGATCTCGTGACAAAAAGCCATTGGAAATTTTGCTCAAGATTTTGGTGGATTGTAGAGCATGAGCTCTGTGGTAAACACAAGACTTAGATCCTCGCACACTTTGCTGAAATCTTTTTCATGAAATGACTGATGATTTTTGAGGAATAAAGTGTGATCATTGGAATTAGAACACAAACTATAGGCTGTTAACAGACCACACCACTGTCACGTGAGTTTATCGGCAGCACGGCTGATGACGAGCAATGTCCTCGACAGGCTGAGGTCTGTTTTAGCCACCTGTTAGTAACGAGTAGTTCTAAGCGCTTGTAAAATTCACAGTTGAGACGTTTACTTGTGTGTTTTTATCGTACAACAACATTTTAAAAGTCTCTTTACGTCTCGTAGCCTCGTGTTAAACACACACTCTCGGTACTGGAACTGAAACGTCATGGAAAACAACCTGTATTGACATTCAGATTAGGGAAGTGGAGGAGTTAGCGCGCTGTGGCGCTCTGGTGCTTGTGGTTAGAAGCTTCGCCTGGCAGCTGTTAAAACCTGTATGCAAACGTTCTCACAAGATAATAGTAGAACCGCAGAGAGTTCTGCTGCGGAGGGTCGGACATAGTTTGTGGATTTTCTGTGTTTATACCGTGCTAAAGATAGATCTGACCTCTGAGTGCACCACCTCAACACACAGATCAACACTGGACTAAGACTTCCTGTTGACTCATGTGCTCCTCTATCTTTAGTTTTCATCAGTGCGACTATCTCTCCAGATCTCGCTCTTTTTCTCTTTTTTTTTCAGCTGAAGTTGGTTTCACAACGGAGGAGAGGGAATCAGTTGCGGGGTTATATGGCCGTGATAACCGAAGAATTTTTATTGCCTTTTATATTTCTACGCAAATAGAGAGTATGATATGTGAGATGCAGCCTACCTGATGGAGGACAGCACCTGCAGCCGTGTTCAGCTATTTCAGCCTCAGGAGACAGATAAGACTGGTGCCACGTCCATACCTGTCCAAAAGACATGAGGCCAGTTAGCTCAGCATGAAGACATGAAACAAGGGGAACGGGTTTCACTGTTCTGTCGGCACCATCCACCCTCTATCTATGAAAATTAAAGTCCGGTAGTTCTAATGCTCATTAGCACTGGACAAGACCATTTCTGAGCCACAAGCAGAATCGTGGGATCACACAGGATTGGGACTAGAATTCTCTCTTTGGGGTAATAAACAACATTATTGTTCAGTATTTTCTGTGTGACCTTTAAATGACAACTCCTGAAGGAGAGGAAGACAATCAGGGCCACGCCCGTCGGTAGTTTAGCGCCACTATCCTCAGTCTTCTGTGGTGTACCCCAGGGCACCATCCTGGGCCCTGTTTTGTTTTCACCAGGGTTTGTGTTTGTTTTATCACTTCACTGATGACAGACGACTGCACTTTCAAGTAAAAACAGTGCCACCCTCACGGTCTTCTTTTTATTGACCAATTTTCTCTCGTCAAAATTTACAAGCCGGTCAATTTTATCTCTGTTTGAATTTGATAAATAAATCAAACTGTCACTAGAAGCGGCTTTTTCCACAGAAGGTCGAGTAGTCTTGACAACGGCGGCTCCCTTCATGTGCTGGTCAATCAATTTTCCCTGTCTTGACAGTGGGAGGTTCAAACTGCAGTAATGAGACCACATCTACCCCGACCTGTCATGGCTGAGTGGTTACCAATGAAAATATGATCCAAGACTTAATTTTTTTTTTTTCAACATTAGCCTGACGTCTCTTCAATCTGCATTATCCAGATCTATTTATCTTTGTCTCAGTTCTCGAAGCACAGGACACATGAATGCATTTTTCTAAGGTAATAAAATACTGATCTTTATCCTCAGACCCAAAAACTGGCCCAGCTCCTCTCATGCTGATCCAAATATATTTGGGTCATTTTTTGATTTGAGGTGTTGGCAAAGTTATAATTTGGCACAGAGGCCACATTCCCTGATCCCTGCTGATGGAGGCAACTGGCACAACATCAAGTCAGGTGAAACTTTAAGACAACCTGGCTATTCTTCTCTCCAACAGTGGTCAACGACACACTTGGAACAGTGCTTCCAAAGTAATAAAGAAAACGTTAGAACCTCAGATATTTGTAGAAATAGGCAGAATAGAACGACCACTCTCCCCTTGGTGTGGTGCCGTCCTGGTGACGATAATCCTCTTGTTGGCAGGCCTGAGTACGGCTCTGATTAAAGACCTCATTGTTGACTGTGTATCCAGGTCATTTTGTTTCTGTCCACTTGAACAGGACACTAAAATCCCTGCAAAGAACAGGGCCTCAGTTTCAGACCCTTCACTTCTTACAAATAAGGGAATGGATCCCTGTTTCTAGGTCACTGTGTGTCCCTGAAAGACACAAACTGGAATGGGACACGAACACTGACAACATGACATTTGTAAGAAACAGGGAGTTAAGGGATGAAAAGTGTTTACACAAGGTATTTGTCAGGAAAATACTCACACGAATCTCAATTATCTGTGTTGACCATCATTCCCCATCTTCTCGCTCCTCTCTGTCTCTGCTTGTTTAATCAAATAGAACTGTTCCAAGAATAATGAAACAAAAAAAACCCATGATCTCTTACTTCAGTCTTTGTCCGCATCCAAACGCCTTAATCCGTCACCACGCCGGCCGTCAGCCTCCGCTCGAATTGATCCCACGTGGCGGGACACCGCCATCCTTCAGCTGACACTGATGTGGACCATCCAGCCTCTGCTGTTTTGCCTGTCAGACAGATTAGGACTGAGTGAAGCTGCAAGTGACTGTGGCAGAGAGATAACACATGATGGAGATAAGTGGGACAGCAGCGACAACTTCATTTTGGGAAGTACTGAATGATGTTCTTCTTCATTTTCTTCTTGAAATGTTTGCAGAAAAGATGCAGAGTGAAGTTTTAAAGGTGCATACGGCAAGTTAAAACAAAACAAAATCAGTGAGCAGGCGATTACGGAGAAAAAAGAGACGTACCGTGACTCACTCAATCGCCTCTTTCTTCTTTATCATCCTTCTGATCAAGCGGTAACCCAAGGGACGAGGCCAACGCAGTTCACAGGGTGGCCACTTGAGGCTGGCTCCAAAGGCGAGTCAATCCCAATAGACTCCCATGTGAAAACGGTCAAATTAAACACGTTTAAAGTCTGGTCCAAACTAGCGTGGGCTCTCGAGTGACACCTGGGCCGACCCGGCAGTTTCTGTGGATGCTGCAACAGCAGCATGGGCCCACCCCAGCTCTACCTGTGCTCCGCCGCTGCGCCCATTTTTGGACAAACCAGGAAAGGGGAGGAGTTGGGCATCGGCAAGATGGTGACGAGGGAACTGCCCACTAAGAGCCTCATTAGCACTCTGCGGAAACCTGTGGGTGACGTCACTGGCGGAACGTCCATACGCCGGAGCTTTTAGCCTCTAAGCGAGCACCAGCTCCAGCTGTGATAGCGGCGCCAGAGCGGCTCAGTGTGGACTGCTCGCTACGTCACCGCCACAGGTGTCACTGTAAACAGCCATTCTCGGGAAAGGATTTAGAATATTTCACATTTTGTTCTTTTGTAATGGTCTCATTCATCCAAAGTGAGAGCCTCAACCTGCTCCTTCAGTATCATTCCCACAGCCTGCGGCGTATGCAACATCGTCCAATAACAGCGGATAACGACGTCCTCACTGCTCTAGAAAACAAAACGACAGACGCGCTCTGACTGCCGTCTTGGTGGAACACAATGCACGCGACTATTCACAGCCGGGAGCTGCCCTCTACACCAGCGCAAAACAATGCGATATGTGGGAAAGTACCACATTCTGGGAAGTGGGGGCACAGCTTTGTGTCTGTCTGGCAGATAATGGCATGCAGATAATGTTTCATTAGGCACTTTGATGATTGTGCAGCTCGATATGTGGCGCATGCACAGCGTGAGGCTCCCTGCATTAGAGTCCACAGAGGAGATAAAGTTACTAAGATATGAAAAATAAATACTTTTAATCGCAGGAAGACGTTTTACAAGGCACAATAATAGTTTGCTAAACTATTCAAAATATACATAGATGTTCCACTTGCTTAATTGGTATATAACTGCAATCACTGAAATACTGTTGTAATGAGATTCAAGCCCGACTGCAACATAATGATACTGCGAGAAACATGGCAGTATTACATAACAGCCGTTAGAAGCCAAGAACAGGTCAAATAAATATGTGGATGTTACGTGGTGAGCTGCAGAGTCCTACTGATGAATATATGATGGATGTGTTATTTATTGACGCAGGTTGCCACAGGTGACACGACACGTGGACGCTATCTGTGGTCAGGAGTCCCAGAACGTGACGAGGAGCCAGGATAAGCAGGAAACTAATATGGCCGAGGACAAACACGCCGTCAGAACGAGCCACTGAAACGAACACGGCGCCCAGAGGGTTTTACTTTGCTCGGACGTCGTTGGCACAGACTCGAGGGTTTTGATCCTGGACCGGGGCGACTGGGGCGAGAGTGATTGTCAGGACGGAGGTTTTCGAGGTCTCCTCAGTTTCTTCAGCTTCTCTTGTCGCGCCGTCTCGGCCTCCAGAGACGAGAGCTCAGACGTCCTCTGGATGAAGGAGCGGGGGGCTCCCGCCATCGGGTCGGGGTACGACTGGGCTGCGAGGCAAGAAGGACAAAGAACAGTCAGGAAGGAGGTGTAGAACATTACACTGCCATATATCCATTCACTGACCATTCTATTAGGTCCACCTGCTTGTTAATGCCAATTTCCTCTCAGCCAATCCAATGACTACCGCTCAAAGGCTTTTGGAACTTAAGACAGGGTCTAGAAGATCCGTTAAATTTCAAATGGTGCATCAAAATAAAGGGGGAAAAAAGATTTGAGTGACTTTGAACACTGGCAGGACTGTCACTGAGCTCACGACACTCAAAAAGCCTATTTGGTCTCCCCTGCACCCAGCGTGTGGGCTGTGAAAAAGCGGAATTACTGTCATTTTGGATGTGCATCTGTTCAATCTGCAGCAGCTGTGTGATGTCATCGTGTCAGTCTGGACCCAAATCTCTGATACGTGTTTCCAACAACTTGTTGGATCCAGGTCATTCAGAATTACAGCGGCTCTGGAGGCAAAATGGGCTCCCACCCCTTCTGTTAAAGAGGAAAACCTCGTCACCAGCTATCCTGCTCCTCTGTCTTTACATCTCCTCAATCTATGAACGGTATCGATTTCGTATTGGACATCAACTTTGTTCCGCCATACTTCAAAAGCGTAATGAAGGGAATGACAGCTTTAAAAGAAAGTGGAGCAAACAGCTGAAATAAGACCCCTCCCTCCACTCGGCAGCACTGAACACTCCCTCCTCTCCATGTGACCTTGTGTCCCGCTCTGTTATGCACCACCGCTACAAGGTACCCAGCCCCGACATCAAGCAGGCCCTGGATGTGAGCTTCTTGTTTGAAGAGGGAGAATCCATTCAAATGATACGTTTGCCGCCACTAAATCAACGTCACCAACACCTGCACAGGTTGAAGGTTACACTCTCCCACTCACCCGCAGCACAGACGGGGAGTTCAGAGGTGAGGTGTTAAGAACTCCACAAATACCTGAGTATGGAGAAAACATATACTTAAAAGAAGACGCCCCCGCCCCCGCCCCCCTGAAGGGGGTCCACAGCACCGAGAGGACTCACTTTTCTGATCGTCTTTAACAGTCGACAGGCTGTAGGTGGGGTAGTTCACCTTCGGCCTGCGGGACAGAGGGACAAGAGGAGAGGAGAAGGTATGAAAGGACTATTGATCCACATGGTGGGATGTTGTGTTGGACTCGTACCTGCTGAGTTTACTGGTCTCAATGGAGAAGGTGTTTCTGCCGTTCAGTAGGAAGGAGGAGGGGAGGAGGACGGCAGTGCCGGGGTTCAGCTCACCACGTTCAGGGAAGCTGGGAAACAGAATCAAAGACGTATGACACTGTATCTATTGAGTTTCTGCTCCGGGAGGAACCCATGTGATGCTGCTGTGGATTAAGAGTCTGACAAGGAAAAGTATGAGAGAATCTCCGAAGAAAACAATATATATATGTATAAAAATGTATAATCTCTCTCCATCACCTTTATCCACCCATAAAGCAAAGTGTCATTAGCTAACTTTTCAACTAATTAAGTTTGAAGAATAATCATTTGATGTGAAAATTCTAAATAACAAGTCCATTAATGGAGTGAAAACTATGAGAGGCAGGTTGATGTTATTTGAAAATAGGCTGTTCCCACAAACGCATGACTCATAAAAGTGATCTCATTATTTGAGATACTTTCCCCCTTCACTCCATTGTACCACCATATCAAACGTTACAATCACCCAGCTTGTATTCCTCTCGTTATGACAGAGAAAATGATGCGAGTCCAAATATTAATGGTATCTGGCTGCCGTTTGCTTTGTTGGTATTCTTGTGAATCGTAATGAAGGGAACAGTGGCTCGGTTTAATGAGTTTAATCTGTGCAGCTGTCTCCAGAAATATGCTTTGAAGTGTTGCAGCGACAACTACGGGACTGAGTGACATGAATGCGCTGGTTACCCCAGGGTGAAGGGCTGCCCCGCGTGGCTGTGGGAAAACTCCTTGGCGAGGCGGAGGGGGTGCAGGTTGCCAGGTCTGTGGTTCTCTCTGAGCAGTGGAGGGATCACAGGCCGACCTCTCTCTATTCTGGCACCTGGACACAAAAAATACATAACCTTCTGTTTTCGTAAATCATTCAAATACAGACTTAAATATCAGTATGGTGTTGTCACTGTAATTAGACCTGTGCTCATGTTATGGTACTACAGCACCGCCTGCTGGTCATCAGGAAACAAGACAGACAATTCTCATACAGTTTCCCAGACAGGTAATTAACCCAACTCAAATTGCATTTACAGTTATTTTTGATCTAATAAAACGGTGAATTTGTTCGAGAGTTCTTACATTTCTTATCAAAGAGGAAGTGTCTTCCACAGATGTCCTCTGGGTTGTTATTCTCCAACTCTGACATGTCATCTTTAGCAAAGTGAGGTGGCCTATACAGAACAGAACAAGATTATTAGAATATGTGGCACGTACAAAAGGACAAATACATCCCAGAATAAGTAAACAATATTCAAGAATATTTTCTAAAAATGTAATACGAGCCTATACATAGTAAAATTATAGAGTAAGTATAAGAGAGTAGGTATTAGAAAACATACTGAAATGTATTTAAAGGGGCAGAATATATTATATGACAATACAATATGTATAACAGTAAATATTTTCCTCTTCAAACAGATATGACTCCATTATGATACATTCTTATATATACACACAATATAATGAATAGATATAGACATGTGTACAGTCATAAAGGCTCATTCGAGAGTGATCAACAGTTTGCACAGCAGGTTGATTACACTAGAAACATCAGTATAACTGTAAATGACGCATTTCTGACATCAGGAATGAAAATAGCTGCATCTGTAACAACTAAAGGCCCCATTTCCTGCTCAGCCTGCTGCTTACAGCGACCCCCAGTGGATCCAAGAGGTGCAACAGCACTTTAAATAAGACATTCTGAAGATGGAGCTCAAAACAAATGAATAGTCAACACAAAAGCACAATAAGATGGATAAATGTGTTTTATCAATATAAATACGTATATCGACTGTTTACTACTGCTCTGCTGATGCAGACAGATCCACAACACCACCCACTAATGACCAGGATCAGTGATGCAACTAAATGACAGTAATCGTTTTTAGTTATAATATAAAAATACATCTCACCCTCCAAACATAAATCCACCGATCAGAGTCTTCCCATCTTTGGACTCTGTAACACACACACACAGATGTGAGCACACCGTTATGCTAGCAGCTGCATCTCACTGTGCATGTAGCACATACATGTAGCATGTTCTACTCACTGCTCAGAGGCTGTATGACAGGGAACGTCCTCCTCGTGTAGTTCTGTCTGAGGGCGGCCCGTCCTCCTCCTGCTCCTCCTCCTCCTCCTCCCATCCCCGGGCTCCTAGATGCGTGGTACCGGGCAGCATCTGGGCCGCGCCGGCTGCAGTCTGATGAGCCCCGCTGCGGAGCTAAAGGCTCGGCGGTGGGAAGAGAAGAGTTGAGCTGGAGAGTCATCATGGTGGGAGCCGCCATACAAACCTAATAATGATGTAAAGGTGTTTAAGTGTGCTATAACCTTGTCATATTGAAGCAGTGGATAGTCCAAAACTCATCCCTGAACAGCGACACTACGCTGCGGCTCCAGGTGGTCAACTCCAGTGACATAGGGTTACCATGGTAACCGAGGTCATAAATCGTCCAGGGACACAAATACCTCCTAGTTAGCCTGTGTCATTTGAACATTGGGAATCGTTGAGCTATACCAAAGGATTACTGGATACTTGAAATGACACTATAATATAAAATGACATGAGTGCCTAGTTGAAGTGGGTCACTAACATGTAATCCAACTAAGCCGTTATTAATATTTAAGTCAGGGTGTGTTTTTACAAGTCTAGCATGTCAACTTTTTACCTTCAATATCCAAGCAAACATGTGTACACATGAAAATGTGAATTATCTTGGCTGGATGAGAACTGATAATTAAACATTGATGATTAATTAAAGTCTCAGCTGCAGGGGTTGAACTAACACAAGTCAATAGGAAGCTGTATAGTTACATCTGAAAATCCAAGATTTGGTTCCTAAAACATCAATATATACCATCTTGAGATCCAAGATCAGGTTTACCTGTCCCATTATGTAGGTTTACACTTGGAATAGAAGACACCACACACTCAATGAATAAGTTACCACTGAGAAGCAGGACTTCTTTCGTCACTTGACACTCAAGTTTTGAGGCCTTGGACCGTTTCCCCCACACTTAGCATTGCAGCATAGAATAAAACACAGCATGGACCGGGTCAAACATGACAGTTGAGAATCACAAGAATCCAAAAACTCAAAATGCAATATGAACATGCAACCACATTAAATTAATAAGGGAATTATGCAAAGCAACAATCAAAATTCCTTTCAATGTTTTAGTTTGATGTATGAGAAGTTATGTTTCTCAAAGTTCTACACCATTGGCTGTGACACGTACAGCAAACATGAAAATAACTTTTGCAAGCCTGTCCCACATTTAATGATGGATTAAGAGCCAACTTATTAAACAGAAGCATTAAAAGACAAATAAGCCAGAAGCTGAACCTTTTGATGTTCGAGTGGTTGACATGAAAATGGACAAAAGGCAACTAAGACAATGACCGAAAATCAGCAAAGGAAAAGCATAACCAGGAAAGCAGTAGCGAAACTGCCAATTTGCCGTTTATTATAAAAATCCGTCCTAGACCTGTCATTTTTGATTTTTTGTAAATCAATCTGAGAATCAGTTTTGCCCAACACCAACCTTAAGTAGGAAATTGATACCAAATAAATACAATCAAATCACACTGGTGCATTAAACAGATCACACAAATTAGGTTTTTTTCCACCGTTTTATTGTACAACTTTAGACCTTTGAAAACCTGAAAGGGAGAAGAAGAATCATAAGCTTAATATGACTGATGCTAAAAAATATTTTTTTCAAATAAATACAAAAAGTCTTGATGGCCGAGATGTGGTTTCAGACATTTTTGGCTTAATTTCAGTTAGTTTTCACCATGGTCGATAAGATGGGGAAAAAAGAATATGCATCATGAACCACATCTAGTCATTTCCACTTCACGTTCCATGAACTCACCATAACTTCAGTTCATCCTCCGGATCATTCTGTTGATCTGATCCTCCCTGTTGCCAGCGTCTCCTCCCTCCACAAAGTGTGTGGTCTTCTTGTTCATTCCACCACGAGGCGACGACAGTTTGAAGGGCCACAGGAAGTTGTTGGCGGGCTTGAAGTTCTTGCCAACAGTGTAAATCTCATGGATGAGGTCCTCGACACAGATGATGCCATATTTGCCTGCAGATGAAAACTAATCTGTGATGTGTGATGTCAAAAGATTTACTCTGAATTAACTTTTATGATCAGGAGGAAATGGCGAATTTAAGGGAGAGAATGAGCATAAACTGTGTAATGGAACCATTCTGACAAAATTATTACTCGTTATTGAGGCTGCAGGGCAGTATTATTGAAACATCTGCATAACCCTAACATCAAAGAGTTATAAGGAAGCCGACATGTGGTTTCAGACAAATTGGCTTAGTTTTTCAGTTTTCTCACCAGAGTCGATAAGACGGGGAAAAAAGATGTGCATCACCAACCACATGTAGCTGTGTCTGTGAGTTAAAAGCGCATTCAAATCAGTTCCTATTGAAACTGTTCATCTAGCCTTTGCTTGCAATGCATTAAGGCTTCAACTTCATTTAAGACCATATCCAAGCAGGAGAAAAGTCTTAAAGATTCAGTTTGAACAAGCCATAAACTACATGAGGTTTACATGAGGGTTAAATAAAATCAACGTACCAAGAGCCTTCTCCACCAGAGCGTTGTCTGTGAGGGCAATACGCTGCTTCCTCATTCTGCCGTGGCCACGCTTGTAGATGAGCTCACGCACAGACTTCAGGTTGGGGTATCTGGGAAAGGGTGGGTAACACAAGACAAGCACAAAGTTAATACTGATCCAGTAAGATCGAATCTTTAAAAACATGTGGATTTACTTCCAACAGCAGAGCCGTCTTGTGAGTATTAAAACCATGTATGTTGGCCACAACTCTGCATATTAAACCATTGAGGGGAAGGAAGAGTTTAGAATCTTAACACAGGCTACACCACAATGGATTAAAATCTACAGATAGTGTTTCACAAAGGATACAGAGCAGCAACACAGCAGAAGTATGAACTTTGGATAAATTGAGAAATGTATGGTACTAAAACTATGGATCATATTAGCTCAGACAAATACATTTACATTTCAATGACAATAGAAAAGGAGTGACAACTGTGAGTTACTGCTTTATAAACAGAATGCTGGATGTAATGATAAAAACAAATCAAATATGTTTCAGAAGAAACCTTCAAAGCAGGAAGTTGAGAAAACACAACAGATTTTAGACCATTCAGAACATTTGGAGGCACTTATCAGATCAGTCCTGAACTTTTGGAGACTACTATAATTCAAGCGTCACAGCACTAAATCGAACCATTACTTGGCGCATGGAGTGTAGTTTCAGACAAAATTGGCTTAGATTCAGATGGAATTCACCATGGTCGATAAGATGGGGAAAAAAGTTGAGCATCATTAACCACACTCCACTCAGTGCCACTATCAATACTCTTCACTTATTGGCTCAATTCCTATTTATTAAAGCAGAATGTTCAGCTAATAGGAACATTACTTTTAGTTCAACACATTTATTCTTACCCCCAAGCAATGTAAGGCTCAGCGATCCTCAGCATGTTGATGGAGGCCTTGTTCAGCTTGACGAACACACCGTTGAAGATCTGGCGCAGACGGAGCAGCTGCAAAACCTTACGGACCTTGGGGCTTACGCCATTGATACTGGAAAACACAGGAAGTGTGTCACATTAGTACAATTAAAATGTAGCATTAGAATCAAGCATTGTTAAATTTGAATTATGTGTGGTTTCAGACAAAATTGGCTTAATTGCATGGTTGTATCACCATAGTCGATCAGTCGGGGAAAGAGAGTACATCACTAACCACAGAAGATGAAGCACCACACTGACATGGATTGGTGGGAAATGTCGAGATATGAATGAAAAATTTAAACTACATAGAATTTACAGTAACTTCAGAGTACAGCTGGTGATTTATCTAATCAGTCAGATCACTTAAAATGCACGTAACATGTTTGCACATTCTAGCATGTACAGTTCCTTGATGTCAGTGAAACAGCAATGTTTCAATACAGTTTCCAAGCCAAGAGTTTAACGTGCAACTCTGTCTCAGTGAAAAAGCAAGTGAACACAATAATGCACATGATAAGTACAATCCTTAAGGATCCTTAATATACCCTTGCTGTCTTTAAAACGTGATAAATAGAAATATTATGACACACCTCTGGATACAGAAGGATCAATTAAAGCGTTTACCACATTGGACTTGTGGCCAGGGTAGCGCTGGTTCTTTGGGACAGTTTCATGAATGAATTGAAAACATCAGTGATTCAACATGTGACCACACTACACAACTTACTCCACGGCCTGGTTTTTACCATTTAAACATGCAGAGTGCATCAGCATTATTTAAACTTCAATTAATATGATAACATGGGGTGGCTATGGGCTAAATGCCTCATTCACTTAACACAGCTACACTTTCAGTGGTCCATCATTTAACTCAACAGAACTCCAGTAACCCATGTCAGTGTCACTACTGAGGTTTAACAACAGTTGTGTTATTGCCGAACTCTACTCACCCTCTGATTCTGATGACAAAGGCCAGTTTAGGTTCAGCGGGGACGTAGTAGTTTCCCACTTTGCGGGCAGTGCGGGACAGACGGATCTCACGCCTGTGCATCTGCTTGTACTCCTTGTGGTACTTCTCTGCCCTCTTGTAGATCAAAACCCTCTTGGTTTTGCGGGCCTGCGAGAACAAACACATCCTAGGTGAATCGGGGCGAGAACCAGAGACGACTTAAACGTATATAATATGCAGAATCTATTCCATGTGTAAGGAAAAAAGTTGCGAGCCTTCAGACCTACTTTTTTCTCCGCCAGCATCTTCTTCAGAAGCTTGGCCTTCATGGCGGCGTAGGCCCTTCGCCTCTTAATGAGGCTCTCAGGGACCGCCGGTAACTTTTTTCTGTGGAAGACATTCACAACTTTATAAGTCTAATGGAAATACCCACGGAATAACCTTTCAATGTGAATAGTTATGTAAACCAATTTGTCAAAGGTGGCATCTTTCCTCCGCTAGTAGCAGCTAGCTTGCTAACCTGTCACCAACCGGCTTTCAAACAAACTGTAGTACTCACTGTACGTTAACTCACATTAGCGGGAAGGACTCATGACAAATAACGGCATACATGGAAGTTAATTCAGATATTAGTTATTCCTCTAAGTGTTAAACTGTCCACTTCTAATGTACACCATGCCTCCACATAGCGACAGCCATGTTGTTTCTACCACCAGGCTAAGCAGTCAGCGAAAATAAGCAATTTATTAACACAACAACCATCATCAATAGCAATACAATGCTCGGCCTTGTGTTTAACACCTCAATCATCCACCAAGCCTGTTAATTTGACCAAAATCACTCTTTAAACAACGGATGTGCTTAGATTTGAAGAGGGTGGTAGACACTCACTCTGCGTCCGCCATTGCGTCCACCGGGAAAGAGGAATTTTTCACTGCGCATGTCCGTGTTAAAGATTCTAGGACCCGACGGGGCTGTCCCCCCAGTGCCTGATTTAAATGGGACTTGAGCGAAGTCAGCATTCGCCTATTGCGATATGTTTAATATACAGAGTTATTGTATTTTTTTTTAATAATAGTGAATGATGTCACATCAACATATGGCTTTATTGGATATATTTCTCATACGTCCATAGTGTCATATATGGGTGAGTTTGCAAAGTTTGAAATTACATGGTGATTTTACAAGTTCAACATCATTATGAAGTGAATGTAAATGTAAAGTCTTGTCACTCGTATTCATATTTTCGCTGTGAATCTGCCATTTGTGTGAGAAAACGTTAAGTTAATTCACGTCTGTAACGTGAGACAATTACGTTCACATATCGTAAGTGGTGGTGCTGCACCCCTTGAACCAGCAGAGGGCGCCAACGCTCAAGTTCACAGGCCTGGATTCAGAGAGCGTGTTGGGGGAAAGTCTTCCAGTGCTGACCTCTCTGCTTGATCGGTGTGGAGAGACAGGAAAACCGCTTCAGGTTCTAAAACACAGACAGTGTGATGCTCACTGAGGTTATACAGTCATACAACAAGGTGTTGGTAGACACCATCCAATCCAAGAGCAAATATGTGGACGACAACTGTGATATTTGGGTATTATACTCTTATTTGTAAAATACAACAACAAAATATAGATTATTTTTCTTTTTAAGAGTTGATGGTATTTTTATTAGCTGATAATACCACTAACCCAGAATTCAAATCTATGTGTCTCCATGCCTCCATGTGTGACGTCTGGCTGATCAGACCCACAGACCCACACACACCCACAGAGTGTGGTGGGTGGGACGTGAGGAGAAGTGAGATGCTTGGAGCAGGAGCAGAGACACAACTGCAGAGGAGCCAGAGTATAAAGCTATTTCAGATGAATCAGCTTCATCGGTGAGCGATTGGTTGAAAAGCTCCATCGCTGATCATTAATTCATCAATCAAAGCCCATTCACTTTGCTCAATTGGACATGTCTCTCGTGCACCTCTTTAATGAAGGATAATAAACATATTTCCACATGTCAGCATCATTTAACGTCATTTGAGGATGTGATATGTCCCAGCACAGTGACTAACTCCAAACATGGGTGGGCAGAGGCTGCTGCTGCTGCGCACAGAGACAGGAGGAGACAGGCTGGATGGTTGACAGCTAATAGCGTCAATGCCTTTTCGTGTGGTTGATCAAAAACAGGTCAAATGTCCCAAATTAAAATTCATTGGTGGGGGCAGAATTAACCTGGGTTTTAAAGCTGCAATCTGCATTGACTGCAGACGAAGTGTTCTTACATAAAATCACCCAATTATGTTAAATGTCGCTAAAGCCATAATCCCAACCCCATTTATCAAAAACATACGGATTAGAACTGGATCACATGTGCAAATGGGATTCGATCACTATCTGAGATGCATCACATGTTTTCCTTATTGTACATAACTTTATTTATAAAAATGAACAATAACAGATGTTTGTACTGTGTCTGTGATCCTGCAGCAGATAAAGTGAGATAACACCCCCCCCCCAAAACCCCCCCCCCCCCCCCCCCCCCTTCTCCACGCAGTGTTAGGTAAAACCCTGCAGGTTACATCACCTCACCGAGTGTAGTCGTGAATGCACCAGGCGCTCAAGTCACAGTCCTATTGGGTCCAGCGCTGATGGGAGGACTGGATAAATAGCGCGTGAGATGCGGCTGAGGGATGAGATGAGTGAAGGAGCAGCAGAGGAAGTGGGAGGCTCGGGTCTTAGCAGCTGCTCACATTGAACCGGTGGCCGCAGCGGCAGCAGCGTCACGCACAGGCGACAGGACTCCGAGCGATCCGCATCACTTCGACTTCCTCGCTCTCTCAAGTTGCGCCGCGCCGCGTTCCAACCTCCGCCAGGGTCCAAGCGCACTCCTCCGCTGCAAACAGGTTGGAAGAGGTGACGCGTCTGCAGCTCCACATCCAGCTCCTTCTCCAGCCTCCGCCGCCGCCGCCGCTTCCCCGCCGCGAATCGAACCCGCGTCCCCGCTCCCAAGATGATGATCATCATCGCGGAGTTCTTCGTCGTCATTCTCAAAGTGCTCTGGGCGTTCGTCACCGCCGGGGCCAAGTGGGTGGTGCGGCCCAAGGAGAAGAGCGTGGCGGGACAGGTGTGCGTGATCACCGGCGCCGGCAGTGGCCTCGGGCGGCTCTTTGCCAAGGAGTTCGCCCGGCGACGAGCGATCCTCGTGTTGTGGGACATAAACAGCCAGAGCAACGAGGAGACGGCGGAGATGGTGCGGCAGATTTACCACGAGCTGGACACCCCCATCACGAAAGACGGTGAGTGTGTGTTTTGCTCAAGTTCAACGCAGCATTTTGGGGTTTTACGCACGTTTTACGCACGAACGGCGACGGTGCGTAAACGTCGGGAACCGTGTTGTTTTTGATGCCGGCGTCTCCCCCAAAGCTTCCCTGAACAACGATGAATGATCGTGCACATGAATGGAAAAACCTCTTGTTGTCTGAATTCCACCATTAACTCCACGCTCCCATTGATCACACCCCGCAGGGCCCATTGGAGGAGTGGAGGAGGTCCCTCCGTTCCAGCCGCAGGTCTACACCTACGTGTGTGACGTGGGGAAGCGGGAGAGTGTGTATTCCACAGCCGAGAAGGTGCGTCGCGAGGTGGGAGAGGTGGACATACTCATCAACAACGCCGGCGTCGTCTCCGGCCACCACCTCCTGGAGTGTCCCGATGAGCTGATCGAACGCACCATGGTGGTCAACTGCCACGCGCACTTCTGGGTGAGTTGACGCACGAGCAGAGAAAAAAAAAAACAAGCAAAAAACAGCACTTGAGTTGAATGCGGGTGATTTGGATTAAAGGTGCAGTGTGTAAGATTTGGGTGCAAGGGACATTTGGATCACACCGACACGAGAAAACACGTTATCATCCGAACACACAAAGCGTTGCCTTTTAATATTCACATCAAAGAGGCGCTGAACACCTTCTGACCTTCAGCCGAGATTCTCCCACATGCTTGCAAGGGAAATGTAGTCGGTTGCAGCATTCAACTTCACCACAAGGTGTCACCAAATCCTACAGGCTGCACCTTTATAATTAAAAAGTGTGAAGGTTTTATCCGCCTGCATGTTTGATGCCAGATTTGCAGGAATGTTTTCATCCCCTGTTAATAATCTCATCCTCCTCCATGCCAGACACATTCAGGGATCAGATCTGTGTGTGTGTGTGTGTGTGTGTGTGTGTTCCTTCCAAGTATTGAGGAAATATGACCATAAATAGTTGGCTGGTGTGTTTCTTACTTCAGCTCTGCTTTGTTTAATTCTGCCAGAGGAGAGTCACGGGGTTGTCTTCTCTGACTCCTCTGCCTTTGCTGCTCTTTGGCAGCTCTGATCACTGAAGACCCCCCCCCCCCCCCCCCCCCCCCCCCCCCCCCCCCCCCCCCCCCGCGCCCCCCCCCCCCTCTCTCCCCTCTTCTGGTCTCT
>JAFBJT010105971.1:180878-191454 GCA_016785325.1 Chascanopsetta lugubris | reverse complement strand
GTCCACTCGCGCGTGACTGGGTGTCTCTGCACGTAGGCGGTCAGACCCACGGCCGACGCCCCCTGACCAGTGGTGAAGACGGCTCGAGTCGCCACCTTCTCCACATATCTGTGACGAGAACATGCGTCAGCACGTCAGAGGTGGGTTTAACATACAAAGCTAACATACCACATCAGGGCTCTCACTAGAGAAGGGAATAAGGGCGCCGCGCCATTGTATCAATAACCCCCCCCCCCCCAACAGTTTGCCATCCCCCATCGGCACGTACACAGAGACGTCCCCCATCGGCGCGTACACAGAGACGCACGCTCTGTTATGCAGCGGATCCACGCACACATATCGTACACGATCACGACGGACGTAATTGAAGGTTACATTACCTGTAGAACAGCTCTCTAACTTGATCTTTTATTAAATCAACCATCAAACTGATCTTATTTACATGTCAGCATGTCATTTGTGTCTGCTCTCCTCTGCTCTCGTACCCTCACACACACACACACACACACACACACTCACTCGCTCGCTCCCCCGCGGGTCGGAAAATTGTTCCGTTCTGATGATTATAAGAAACGCATAGCTTCATGATTCCTGTGTTTGTGTCAGTGTCCACCCCCCTCTGCCGTGACCCCTCCGTGCGTGCCCCCCGAGGCTGTAAACCCGGGGGAAACACTGCAGAGACATACGCTCCGTTATGCAGTGCCCCCGATACGTGCGCCACCCCACGTCAACACTTCACCAGTACGAGCACCCCCCCCCCGCCCCCCCATCAACAATCGCCATCCTACTCCAAATTTCTGGGGAGAGCCCTGCTACATGCACATGTAGGACATACTTGAGGAACTGGGACTTGGCCGTCCCTGGATCTCCACACAGGAGAGCGTTGATATCTCCACGGACCTTATGTTTACCACCTGGAGACAAACAGACAGAGTGCGAGAATCTTAAAGTCTGAGTCTAGTCGTGTGGACTGAAGGACAAAAGATTTATAAAATAATGTTATAGATCCAACTGAGTACGTTCTGGTTTGTTTTCATGGTAACGCCACCAAACCCAGGACCCAGGCTCAAAGCGTGCAAAAGGAAAGTTTCCAGACAGATTCACAGATTAATAAAACTCTTCCTGCTTTACCTGGATTCTTTGGTTCCCCTCCAAACAGCGACAGTGCCAACGCTCTCTTTATGTCCTCGTGGCCGTAGATGGACGGCGCCATGCTGGCGAAGATCTGCAGGCGAGACGTGAAACCATCAGACACTACCGATGACAACTCTGGTGACCTTCGGGGGGAGGGGGGGGGGGCGTGGCCTCCTCACCCGCTCGCCGATACGCTCGTCCTTGGACAGCGTCAAAATGGCCTTGACGTCCTCATCCGTCAGCTCAGCCGCGGCCACGCCCTCGTCGCGACAGGTGATGTGATTGGCCAGGATGACGGTGGCGAACACAGGGAAACCGTTGGCCATGTTCAGGGAGCCGTCGTAGTTGTTGTGGTAAATTCCCGTCAGCTCCTGAGAGGAACATCACATTATGTTTACATTTTCAGAATAACGGGGGGTGTGGCCTCTTGAGTGACACATGGGCACGTGACACCACCGTGGCCCAACCCAGCTCTAACTAAGCTCTGCCTCAGTTTTTGGACGAACCAGGAAGTAGCAAGAGTTGGGAGACATTGGCGAGATGGCTTATGAGTAAACCGCTCACTACGAGCTTCCTAGAGACCTATGGGTGATGTCATCGTCCACTCACAATCTCGTCTCCGGGCTTGCAGCTGTCCACCAGGTCGGCGAGCAGAATGGCGTCCTTGGAGCGAGGAAGGCGTCCCGCCGCCACTTTGCCAGGACTTTCCTGGATGGTGATCCTCTGGTAGTTCTGGTAAACCGTCTGCAGGGGGAGCACAACCACGGGTTCATTCACAGGGTCACAAGCAGGTCTCACGCCACATGGTGGTTAAAGATCCCCGGCTCTCACCTCCTCCATGTTGATCTCAAAGGGCCCCTGGGACTGACACTCGGGGCAGGAGCCTGGCTTCACCTCCTGGTTCTGGGACTGGAAGAACGGCCCCAGCACGAAGTTACACTTGTTACAGTTGTACTTGACCATCCCAAGCTGAGGGAGGACGCTGGTGCAGCTGCTCACCACACCACTCGTCCTGATCAGCTGGTTCAGGTGCAGCTGCCTTGAGGAGGAGGAAGAGGAGGAGACCATGATGATGATGATGATGATGACGATGATGATGATGCATACCATGATGAATACCAGCTGACCTGAGCGAGCGGATCTCCTCCACCAGCGGCAGGTTGCAGATGCGGACGTGGATCTCGTGGGCGATGCGGTCGTACTTCGGGTACATGGCCAACACCACTTCTTTTGCCGAGTCATCGAAAATCTGAAACAGAGACACGATCAGGTTCGACTGGGTCTGGGGTTTTAATAAAAATCACCTGGATGCTCGTTAGGGTCAGAAGGTTCAAAACCAGGGGACACCAGTTAATCAGAGGATTACATAAATAAATCATTCAAAATAAACAAATAAAAATAAACAGTAAAAACTAAACAAAAATAAAATAAATCAAACTTACAAAAGACATTACCACAAAAAATGGAATAAAAAAATAAAAACATTAAAAACAACTAAGTTAAATGAAATGAAAAAGTTAATAAAAATAGAAATATTGTTTTAAATAAAAAACAAAAACAAAGAGATGGACAAAACAGAACAAGATGAAATGGAATATCACATCATTTCTTTTAATGAAATTATTTAATGGAAATATTAAGTTGTATAATTGCTCTTGAAAACATTGGATGGAAACAATAGGAATCTGCTGTGGCGGCCACTACAGGAGACTGTAGCTGGAGGTTTTCAAACTGCTCGGAAACCAATAACGTAAACAGATGTTTTCCGAAACAACGAGAAGTAAACAAACCTTCAGCATCTCAGTTGGAGCCTCAGGTAGGAAATAGGCCAACACATGTTCTCTGGCAGCCAGATCTTCATAGTTCACCACCAGAGACTCTTTGTTCTCTGGAACATCAGAGTCAGACGCACATTCGTCAGTTTAACATTAAAACCATTCATCGACGCGTCTCTGTGGCGTTTAGGAGGAGGAGCTACCTTTGCACATGTCGCTGATCTTCTCCTTGAACACGTTGTGTCCGTTCTCGTCCACGTGTGTCCGCAGGAAGTTCTTGAAGCGGTTGTAGATTTCCAGTCTGGGTGCCGCCATGGACACCCACTCCCGGACCGTGTGCCCCTTCATGTCTTCCAAGTTCTCGATGCTCTCGATCATCTCCTCCTCCTCGCCGTCCACGCCCTCTGCCGCCCGCTCGGCCAATCGCCTTCTCCGAGCCGCCGGACGCTCGTCGTCTTCATCTTCGCTGTCTGTGGGGGACGAAGGAGAAGTCACCCATAATATCCTGTCGGAGCACACGTAGACCAGCCCCGCCCCCACCCGATACACTGAGCCCTCCCTCTCCTCACCGTACAGCAGTCCTCTCCTCAGCCGCCCGCTGACGCCCTGCTCCCTGTCCCTCCTCCTCATTGCCTCCTCAGCGGCAGCCCGGGCTCCAGGCGACAGCTCGGACAGGTCCTCATCATCCAGGTCCAAACCCTCGGCCTCGTAGCGATCCAGTGCTGGGATGGCTCGGTAATCCCTGTGTACAGACGTCGATTAAGGGAGAAGAACTTGCATCTGATTTTCTTTTTTATGTACATTTGGGGCAGTCCTCACCTCTCCATCCCATCCCCGATAAGCTCCTCCCCATCTCCGTCCTCCTCCTCCTCGGCGGGCAGCTGCACGTCGCCCAGTAGCCCCTCTGACTCGTCCTCGAAGGGCGGCAGGTCGCGTCCTGGGCTGGACGTCAGGTCGCCCCTCCTGGACGCTTGGCTGGGGCTGGTGGCCATGTGGTACGACTCGGAGGAATCCTGTCCAACATACACAGAATCCTCCTTTAATGTCATCATAAAAAACATGATGTCATCAACTTCACCTTTAAACGTGATGCGGTGCAAAATCAGTGAGAAGGGTATTTTCCCTGTTGTTCAGTATCAACATTTAAAAACAAATAACGTAGATGAATTGGCAATAAAGGTTTATTCAAATATTTTAAAAACACAAATATGAGACTAATTGTTACGTTGATTGAAAGCTGACATGTTGACATGATGTGACGTAATGTACACGCGTGAATGGGTCACAATGACAAGTGACAATATGAGGACTAGTGATAATGACAGAATAAAGACAAAAAAACATCTGGGGGGAAAAAGGATAATACTCAAATTGAAATAACAATGACGGCGCCTCCATGTGTTGGGTTATCTACACATTCATTCATTTTATATTTGACTTAAAGGGGCTTATTATCGTAGCGTTTCATTAACGTTTCTACTTTTCATTTGTTTTATCCGATTTACGGTAAAAGCAAACTGCGACACAAAAACATACGGAATGGGCCTTTACTCTAATTCTCAAACCACATGGTCTGGTCCTTTTACACCGACAGAGAGAACAATAAAGTGTATAAAGATTAAAATTGGAATTACCGTCGGTTTAAACAGATTTAGAGTATTTGTCATTTTTACGACATTTTAATTCACTTTCTGACATGGATCGTTTCTGCTGTTCCCTCGTTGTTTGGTCACAGTTTAAGTTCAAATGTCAAACCTTATTAACAGCAGCTTCAACCACACAGGTGTAATAACATATACGAGCATAGCATAACTTTATTTAGGTCATCTGTTCGATAACACCGTTTTTAGTGATATAAAAAAATTACGAACTCACCGCCATGCTGCTGCAGCTGCGTCTCTCTGCTCCTTCTCTCTGAATCCTTCTTCTTCCTGCAGGGACTCGCTTTTCGCGCGAAACAACCACGTGACACACAAAGCCCGCGAAAAGTCATGAATATTCATGTGTATCGCCTGTGTTCTGAATTCTGATTGGTCGGATTCATTCACAGGGGCAAGGGCTTAAGAGTACTAAGATGTGTTTGGTTTACTCACCCTCTCCGTCCAGGGCTCTGATGGGCGGAGACGCACAGCATGTTTGAGTGACGGAGGAGAGGACCGGTATTAAATACAAGCGTACCTTCTCACAGTTTGAGTGAGGGGGTGGAGATTGTGACGTCAAATATTTTTTTCCCGGGAATAACTGTGATGCGTTCAAATCCTCTCAGATGTTCATCGTGTATCTTTAAATGTGTAATTTATCCTTCACTTTTTTTCTAGTAAGTATTTGACATACAAAGTATTTGAATACAGTTTGTCTTGGTATATATACACACTTGAATGTAATGTTTAAAATTAAATGATTAAAAACAATAGGACTGAACTAACAAGTTTAAGTCATTATTGACATGTTCATTGACTCATTGATCAAATATCCCATCATCCCTTTCAAACCTGTTCTTCAACTATTTGTTTAACAAAACAAATCATAGTACAATTATTTATAGTATAAAAAAAGAAACTCTCATTGAAGGAAATAAATATCACAAATTAATTCTTTCCACTCATTGGTATCAAAACGCCAAACTGAGCCACGGCTCCCAACAAGAATGAGTTATGGTCAAAACAAACTCTTCAAGAACAGAGAACTTTGTTGGGAGTTCTAGCAGCTTGTTCTTGACTCATCATCTGCGCAGAACTTTGTTCTTGTTCTTGTGTCCGACAGCTACTGTGTGATTGGTCAGAAATGTGTTCTGCACTCAAAGTTCTCGTGAAGTATGAAATCTTCTGGCCAGTATGTGTTGGCTTTTAGATGTGACTGGTTACTGACAAAATTAGTGTTGTGAGAAAAAAAAATCAGGGTTATACTTAAGTATCAGGTTCATACTGAAGTGGAAAAAGTCAGATTTTCAAAATAAAGTTGTGCTTTGATGAGAATAAAAATTCAAATGTGAGGATGTTTACAGATGGTAAACATAAGGCCTCTATTATTTCAAACACATTCATTTCACACGTCAATGTCCGTGTTCAGAGGAAAGAAGAGATGAACTCTTCTGTTTGGATCCATACGTTTCTGCTAGTGTTAGTGTTTCTGTGAAATCTCAGATTTAAAAAACTGATACTGAGTAAAGAAATGAGGAAACAGTGAAAGAAAGAAAAAACAAACAGCTTCAGAACATAATCTCCACAGCAGGAGTTCACCCAAAAAGTCAAAATAAAAGCTGTCTGGACGGAGCAGCAGCAAAAGAACAAAGTCTCCCAGTGTCAGCAACAAAAAATGTGGCTTCAAAATAAAAGCATAAAAGATTGATGTCTTCACACATCCGACACCTGCACACGCATGTGATGTAGTCCTGTTATTTTTGCATATGAAGTTTCATCTCACACACGTTGTGCTCGCGAGTTCATCTGAGAACCAGTTTGGTTTGAAAAGTATTTTCTCCTCACTCGAGCGGCCTCTTCCTGTGTGTGTGTGTGTGTGTGTGTGTGTGTGCGCGTGTGTCATTTCAACACCAGCGTGGCCTCAGAGCCGTCCTTCTTCTTCAGGTACAGGCCATAGGTGAGGTGGTGCTCCCTCCTCAGGAAGGCGTAGAAATAATCCGACACCAGGAGAATCTGAGGGGAAACAAGTATCAATACATTTAAGTACTCATTTGGCAGTAGCGCTCTTCTGAATACCGCGTTAAGCTAATAGCATTTCTACAGCTGACGTAACAACGACAAATAGGACGATGGATGATAAAAATGAAACAGACTAGGTTACACTCAAAGTCCTACAAACACCTGTAGATGCCATCAGACAGGTGGTTGTACCTGAGCCACGTTGAACAGGAGTGTTATTGCGTAGTAGAAGTTGGAGTTAGCGCTGCCGGCATAGATCCAGAGGTGCCAGAGAACCGGGAACAGAGCAGAACAAGCCAACAGGACGCAGGACACCAGGAAGATGTTCCTCAGGACTGAGGAGGGGGAGAATCACACATTTCAGTTTATTTACAAATCAGGACAAGTGACTCAAACAGTGGAGCCCATGTAAATGAAAGAAAGTTTACTGATACTGCCATCTACTGTTGACAAGTTGAACTATGTCTTTGGAATAATTAGAAGTCGTCTGTGTAAATATCAGCAAACTATGGAAAAAAGCAAAAAGTGAACTGAAATCAGATGCTAATGAATATTCAACATCTGCATGTGATGAACTCACATCTGTGCAGGTGACTCCAAACAGGAAGGAAGGACATGTAGAGGGCGATGTCTCCCACTGTGGGGTATGACTTGAAGATGGAGATCACAGCTAACTGCATGAAGATCAGAAACACTGGATGCTCCCTGTAACGCGCACATACGCGCGCACACGCACACACGCGGTCAGAGCTGTGTTCAGTACAGATGATGTTCAGAGCAGAGGGGTTGGACATACTTGAGTTTGATTGACAGCGGGATGGTGTAGAAGAAAACGTTGATCTGGAAGACGCAGAGGAAGAAGAGACGGAAGTGTTCGAACATCTCGGCAAAGAAATACCAGAAGAGTCCGATGTTCGGGGTCAAGTCCGGAACTGAGAGACTGGAAGGAGACAGAGAGACTCACTTTTACTATTTACATTTCCTTGACGGGTGAAGACACTAGTACGCCCCATATGGGCTGCAAAGCATGGAGGCACAAGGGAGGAAGCATAATCTTTTGGATGTTTAATAGAACAGAAAACAGCACCTTCCCCAAGGCTTGAAGAAAATGTTTCCAAGCTCGTGGTACTGCAACAACAAACAGCCTTTTTCATGGGCTGCTACGCCGACTGCTTGTTCTCTTCGCCCCGAAGCATTATGGGAGCATGCATGTATGGGCAGCATACAACCGGAAGTCGGAAATGTTACAGACAGCACATTTAAAATTCAACCTCCTCTCCACTCACATGAAGCCGTAGACGGAGGGCAGGTAATCCCAGGAGCCCAGCAGGAAGAATGAGAGGCCCACGATGACAAAGAGGCTGCCTAGATACATAAAGGCGTACTGAGCCATGAACCACCAGAAGCTCACACGGCGGAAGTTCACAGGGATGTACTGTTGCTACAGAAACACAGACATGGGGCGGGGTGAGAGGAATGTCACAGAAAGCAGGAGAGGTGACAGTCTGGTAGAGGACGTACCTGCATCAGGTAGAGCAGAGCTGGAGCGCAGAGCGTCAGAGGATAGATGGACTGATACGTGGCCAGCGACAGGAAGATGGCACTGAGCAGAACATTTCCTGAAACAACACACTTCATCACTTCACAGTTCGATCCGTCTGATTTGAGATTTTAAAATCACTCTGAGGAAGATAACATTCCTGAGGGCAAACGTTCATATCTTAATCCTTAAAGGCAACTGAAAAGCTGGAGGCGACATTCAGACAGTCAGGGAGAGAATGTACCTTTTATTGTGAAAAGGAAGAAGAGGGAAATGACGGCGTTGTTCAGGCCACAGGTTGACTTGGCGATGCAGGACAGGATGGTGAACGGGTTTAAGAGATAACTGTAAAAGAAAAAAAAGGATAAAAGGAGAGAGTGAGGAAGATGGATTTGTTGTGTTTCAAGCTGCTGCTAATATTTGGGGCTGGAACTCACAACATGGCGACTTTGAGTGGGATGTAGTGCATCTCTTTGGGGCTGCGGATGAGCTCCAGGCAGTCAAGGGGGTAACGGTCAGCCTCCAGGGCAAATTTCTGTTTCCTGAACTGAAACAGAATCAACAACACAACAAATACACCTGCGTAAAAAGACACAGACATGAAGGAACCCCCCAGATTTTTGGATGAACCAGGAGGAGTTAGTAATTGTTACAATAATAGATGTGATGGATGGATGGATCCCGGAGTAGAATAATAGCACACACCTAAATTGCTTATATCATTATCATTGTGTATTTACTAGTAATTATTTGCTTGAGTTGTGAGTTTTGTGTGTTTACATGTGAGGTCAGAGTTATTTGGAAAGGTCTGGGAACCAATTAATTCATTTTCCATTCTTTCTGATGGGAACATTTGATTTGAAACTCAAGGTTTGAGGTTCCACTGTATTTGTGTGTTTGCATGAGGAAATTTTTAAAAAGCTAAATTGATTAAACTCAACTAACCACTTGTTTGTTATAATCCTTCACTGCCAGATACAGAGCCACTGCCGTGATCACGTCGGCCAGCTGAGGAAACACAAGCACACACAGTCTGCAACAGCATCACTCACACGCAACAACATTCTATTTCCATCTCATTCTAAATATTGTGTATTTATACGGCATCATATGGGAATATAAGTACATGAAAGTAAAGTATTCCTTTGTCTCACTCACCATAAATGTGATCTCAGCGTAGTCGACCACAAAGTGAAAGAGGTAAATGATGAGCGGAGTCTGAAACATTTAAACATAAGCAGCTTTAACACACGGGACCATCACACCATGCTAAACGTTCCTTATTGTATTTGCATATTTACTTAATTGGTAACATTTTAATCATGGTCTCACCTCATGGAAAACATCTCCAGAGTACGGCGACACGCCCAAATCCAGCAGAGCCAAACCCTCTACCACTGTAAACAAACAAACATGTCAAATACTGTCATGTCCCAGCTCTGAGTCATTCAAACTGCTGCCTGAGTTCTGATGATGTCACTTCCTGCCACAGCTGCTTCATGAGTAATTCATTAGTTGTTGTGGAAGTTTACTGCTGACTGTGTGTGTGTGTGTGTGTGTGTGTGTTACACTTTAGACAAATACCTCAATGCTCTTCCAACAGAGAAGATTTACACATCTGTAAATAAAGGACACGATAACGGCCAGATGGTGACGTCACCTCGGGGCTGACTGCAGTATAGGTCAGTCAGAGACCAGACCTCAGGTGAGCGATTGATGACAAATGGATGTATGGGCAACCACACAAAGGCTGCGACGCACTTGAATCTACCTTACGGATAAACCTGCAAGCATACAACCGGACAGCAGGGGCCCATTGAGACTGCCTGAGCAGTTGGTTACGTCCCTGCTCGTGACCCAGATAAGGTGGAGTGAGGGCGGGTCACCCAGGTCAGAGACAGTGTGGTTGAATTGAAGCAGACAGGACAGCGGACATGGCTCCTGTCTGAACCCGAAGAAGACTCATCTATTGCCGGTTACTGAACTAGCACCTTTGTCCCTCATTTGTTCAAAAACAACCACATATACTCAAATCCTCGTCCGCCATCTTTCTAACATCAGGACCGGGGTTTTGTGCCTGAACCGGCTTGACGGTCTCGACTTCCCTCGTTTGCCGGGTGTCAGCACCGAGGGTGATGAGGAAGCAGAGCCGGGGATTCGGCGACAGTCACGGCCACGGAGAAGCAACCGGAGCTCCGTTTACCTCTCTTCCAGGCGGTCAGCGGCGACACCACCTCCACCCTGTCCGCGATTAGGTCCGTTAACCAGGACCTGAAGAGAGCAGCGCGCACCGTGACAGAGACCAGCAGCAGCAGAGTCAAAGGAGCCGCCATCTTGACCAGGAAGTACTCCCCGCCTGACGCGAGGGACGACCAGAAATGTATGTTTATACTCACCAGGCTAAAACGGAAGTCGATTGAGGGACATATTGCACTCACAAGGAAGAAACAATAAAAAAAAGAATTATT
>JAFBJT010105971.1:163815-179845 GCA_016785325.1 Chascanopsetta lugubris | reverse complement strand
TCTACTACATAGGTGTCAACCTCTGGCCCGTGGGCCAAATTTGGCCAGCGTTGTAATTCTATTTGGCCCGCGAGACAATACCAAATGACTACTAGAGCTGGCCCCCGGTATTATACAGCGCATTCACCGCTAATACTACAAATCCCATAATGCCCTGCTGTTGTTTTGGTGCGTCAATTACGTCAGGACCCAGAAACGCCCTCTCCTCTGTGAAAGTAGTCATAGCGATTTCACGCTACAACCGTCACCGTGCTGCCCCTTTCCAGAAAGGCAGAAAACAGGAGCGTTCTGGACAAGTGGGAGGTACAATATCTGTTTACATATGTAAAAGACAGACCTGTTTGTCTTGTTTGCTTTGTATTTACCGAGCAGATGACGTACAGTGGCGTATTTAGATATTTGAAAACATCAGTCTTGCATATGCAGTTGAAAGGACAGTTAAATGAATTGGAAAAACCCAACTATAGGGTGGATTCATGGGATGTATAAGGTTGGAGTTTGAAGATTTAAGTGGACATTAATAAGCATCATCTCATAGTGAATTATCTTCTCCAATAAATACGGCAACTTGTCTCCTCTACTCTCTACGGTGCAGTATTTCAGTGAAAGCCTGGAGAATGATGTCAGCGGCACACCGTCCAAAATGGTGGCAAATAGAAAAGAGGCATACGATTTTTATTTAAAATCTATTCAATAAATGAATGCCATTATGTGTTTTTTTTATTTGAAATTTGATTTTGCATGTATCCACTATTAAGTTATATATTGTATAGTAATAAGCGTTGCTTGGTTCATATTCAATGTTAAAGCAAAATTTGTTTGGGTTCATATTATAAGGTTCATTTGTTCAATGTTGGCCCCCGACTTTGTTCAGGTTTTAAATTTTGGCCCACTGTGTATTTGAGTTTGACACCCCTGATTTACACGGTTTCATTTTCTTCTCTGAACATTTATGATTTGTTCATGACATCAATTTATATATATAAATACATATATATATACATTTTTTTTATCTTATTTTTTTGTCGTTGTCCTTAAATGAAACTTGGACTTTTGGACTCTTTTATGTCATTGACTTTGTCAAACTTTGGATTTGATGATGAAACATTTGACTAAAACGTCAGAACAAAGTTTAGCATTGGGGTTTTATCATTATTATTCCACATTTTATATCATTATAATTGCTCACATATTCACATATGTTGAATATTTATCTATTTCTAATATTTCTCTAAAGTGTGTTGGTATGCATTTGTTTTGCTGCTGTACCAAAGACATTTTCTTGTTTTGGTCAGTTGGTGTCGCCATAATTAAGCGGTTAGTTTTGCTAGCTAACTAGCTAGCTACATGGAGCCACTGTAGCCAGCCTCGGACTTTTAATATTTTCAAAAGAAGCTCCAAGTTACTCACATGTCCAGTTCAAATGTTGACTTACTATATTACGTACAACAGGTGTAATATGGTGATAGCACAGACAAGGGGTGCTCTCAGAAGTGTGTGATCCTGCATTTGAGACAGACCTCTGCCCCAAGTGAGCAAACCTCAGCTCTGATTGGCTCCAGTGTAACAAGGGGGCAGGTCTTAGGAGCATTGTAAATTTGATCGTGATGCCAACATGTGTGACATCATCAGTGGCCGCTCTCTCGTTGGTTGATGGGGTCAGTTAAATAGACTTAAATAAAAACAAAACAAAACATTTACAGAATCTTTAATGAGTTGAATGACTGTTTGTTGCTCACAGGAAGTGCTGGCACGGCCGTGACCTTCAACCGTAACGGCGACGCTCCCGGACGCTACGACCTTTTCCAGTATCAGTGGAGCAACACGAGTGGGCCGGGCTACAGGGTCATCGGACAGTGGACGGAGTCGCTGCAGATCAACGTGAGTCCACACGTCTGATTCCAGACTTTAACTTTATGATGGTGTAAACTCTCACCTCTTGAAATCACCTCCAGTTCCGTTCGTTGAGTAAATCCCTGTGAAAACGCCAGGGGGCGGGGCCTGATCTGCCTCCGACACATCAGTATCAGACGGACTCGGAGACGCCACAGGATTTCAGAGCTAGTCTTCCTCAGATTTTGACGGCTTCAGAGTGAGAAGGTATTTCTAATTGGTCCGTGTCGGTGTGTGTCAGAGGCTTATAAATTTACTGTGATACGAACAACCGAGACTCAGTGAGAAGACTGAGTATTTTAACTTTATGGTTAGTTGTCACCATAGACAGACGGTTTATTTAAAGATGGCACCCGGGAAGTCACCCATACGATTCTGTGGAGTGCTCCCTCTACTTCCTGGTTCATCCAAAAACGAGGCAGAGCACAGGTAGCGCTGGGGGTGGTCCCATGGTGCTGACACAGCGACCACAGATCGTGCCAGGTGTCACTCAAGAGGCCACACCCACTTAATTATGCACAATATCAAACACTGATGGAATAAAACTAATAAACCCATCATCTGAGTCATAATTAGGTTTTCCAACATTTTGATCATGAGCGTATACATTTTTCTAGTAAAAGAAATTCCATTTTCCAGCAGAGAGAGCGCTCTCCATCATAAAAAATACATTTTCAGAGGCTCTTGAATTGTCTGAGCTTTGAATTTCCAGATCGACCTGACGTCAATGTGGTGGTCTAATATGTCAGTGGGCGGGGCACTTCTTCCACCAGGCAGGGGCAGCTGGCCAATCAGAGCAGTCTGGGCTTTTCTGTGAGGGAGGGGCAGCGGGTCTCCAGTTTGAATGGAGAAAATGAATAAAATGCTTCACCTGGATGCCATGATAACATCTGTATGGCATTACTACCAGAATCGCCCTCTTCAGGTGCAGTACCCCAGACTACTTTCCTTTCCTACATTGCTCAGGTAGAGCAGCAGACATGTTGGATTTTCCCACACCACATGTCCTTACATGTCCTCCTCCGCCTCCTCCTCCATGTCCTCAGCAGATGATCTCACACATGTTCCTTGACTCACGGCCGCAGTTTGATCCACCTCAGTATTCAGCCCCGCGCCGCTCATCTCCTTCACAACTATAAATTATTCACCTCAGTAGCTGCCAGTGATCCAGATGTGGAGCAGCACGGCTGCTATCAGGCTCCCCATTTCTGTGTGTGTGTTTGTGTGTGTGTGTGTGTGTGTGTGTGTGCAGTTTAAACAGACCTCATCCAGCCTAATGTTCATTGGGGCAGTTTGAGATGTGGGAAAAGAAGAATGTGTAAGGAGCGTCACACAAATGACCTGGTTAGACTCTAGAGGTCAAAGGTCAGCGTGGCTCCTGTGGGTCTGTAATGAAGGTGCTGAGTCTGATGGAGACGAAGGCAAACAGGCAGAGAATCTAGTTTGTGACAAACAGAAAAAAATTGGGTCCGCCAGCATTTTATTTTATTTTCTCTCTCTCTCTCTCTCTCTCTCTCTCGCACTGGCCCTTGCGCTCTTTAGCTTCCTGCAGGCGTGAAGCAGGGCTGAGCTTTAATGGGTCCATCAGAACGAGTTTCGCTCTGATGGCTCTGTCAGGGTTTATGTTGCCTTCATCTGCAGCAGGACAAGTCTCCTTCTCTCTCTGCTGCCGGAATAACCCCCTCAGGACCAGTCACACACACACACACACACACACACACATACAGTCCTCTCTATCACCGTGATGTTGTGTGGACACAAGCCTCCGCACATTAAAGAAAACACAATGTTTTTCTTTCCTGTAGTTTCTTATAAAAAATTGAGTGAAAGTAAAAGTTCTGCAATATTATGGAGGAAAAGATCTGAGAGTACTTCTACTGGCAAAGTTACTTCCTCTACTCTTATAGTTACTTCCTCTACTGGTAAAGTTGTAGAGTAGAGTAAACTTGTCTTGGACGTAGTGCTGCATTTCATTGCTTTACAGAACAACATTGAAAAGCATCTTCTCAGGACATACAGAGATGTTAAACAGTCTAAAGTGCAAGAAAAAGTGCTGAGTGCTTAAGTACTGTGTGTACATTGCACATTGCTCTATTGCACATTGTTCTTTTGCACTAGTTTTCAACATTGATCAGCAGCTTAATGGAGGCTGGAACAAATGATAATTTGAGGCAGTCTGTCTTACACTTTGACATGAGGAACCTTCTTCCTGATGGGAGGAGTTCGTATTCAGAGGACAGAGGGTGACTAGAGTCTGAAGAGATTTTTGTTGCTGGTTTAATAACTCACAGGTTGTACAAATTCTCTATGGACTCACAATGTCTCATGCCAATTACCTTTATTGCTGTTCTGTGCAACCTAGCCAGACTGTTTTTCAATTGTCCTGTGAGGTTACCAATCCAGGGTGTGATTCCATATATGATGAGGCTCTGTAAAATAGCTTTGTAGAAAATGAGCATGATGTGATTGCTAACGCCATACGGCCTCAGTCATCTCAGAAAATACAGTCACTGCTGCAGTTTGTTGCACAAGTTATCAATGTGTAATTTCCAGCAGAGAAAGTTATCCAGGTGGACCCCCAGGTATTTGTATGTGGCCACCTGATTGATAGTCTGGCCTTTAATGACCACTGGCTCATGTGCACTCACTTGCCTTGAGTCAAGGACCATCTCCTGTGTTTTTGTCCCGTTTAAGATCAGATGATTTTTGTCATACCACTTAATGAAGGTGTGGATCTTGTGGTATACCAGAGTCCATTTCTTTATGCAGAAGACGCACAATTGCTGTATCATCTGCAAATGTAAAAATAAAATTATTAGGACGTACTTTCCTGCAGTTGTTGGTATATAGAGTGAAAATTATTGGTAAAAGCACACAGCCATGTGGGACTCCTGTATTACAGTGTTTGATGTCTGACAGTCTTTGGTTGACCCTCACTTGCTGTGTGCAATTAGTTAAAAAGGAATAAAACCATTTAATCAGGGTAGTATTGACATCCATGTGCTTTAACTTCTTCAAAAGCAGGTGGGGTTGCACAGTATTAAATCCTGAAATCAATTAGTCAAATTCAAGCATAAGCTTTTGACTCTTCCAGGTGCTTAGAAATAAAGTGCAACATGCATAGGATTGCATCCTCAGTACTGGGTTCATGTTTGTTGGCAAACTGACATGCATCTAACATGAGCTGTATTTCTGTTTTGAGCAGGGACACAACTCATTTTTCAAAACATTTGAGAATTATCAAGATCAAGGCTACAGGGCGAAAGTCATTCTCTGTATCGCAAGGCTTCTTGGGCACTGGTGTTATTGTTGACTTCCTCCACAGAGCTGGGACAGTGTGGGTGTCTGACGACCGTTGTAATGTAGGACACCATGCTGGTGTTAGTTCCTCTGCACAGCCTTTGAGCATAAAAGCCGGCAGTCCGTCTGGGCCTGTAGATTTATCAGTTTGTTTCTTTGGTTACTGATTTCATTGTATCCCAGGGTTTTTGAAGTTAACAGGCTCTGTTCCATTGTTTGTCAGTGTTGTTGCTTCAGTTCTTTTTTAACGTCTGTCAAACTTGCTCTTATTTTATGACTAAATGCTTGCTTTTTCCTGCACTCTTTGTTTTCCTTTGTTATATAGGGCTTGCTGTGAGGATGGATAATAACATCTCTCTTGGCTACCACATTATCAATATACAGAACTTAGTCAGTCATATTATCTGCAGCCTCATCAAGCTCTAGAGTGTGAAATATGGACCAGTCTGAACACAGAAAACATCCTCTCAGTGTCTCAATTGAATCACTTGTCCAGGTATTAACAGTCTTATATAGGTTTGCATGATTTTAAAATCTATTTATATGAAGGAATCAGATGTATTGTATTGTGGTCCGAGTTCGGAGGGGGCTTTGGCTTTGCAGAGTATGCACCCTTGATATTGCTGTAGCATTTGTCCAGTATGTTGGGTTGTGTGTCAGGTGTGACAATTCACTTACTGTTCAAAGCCTGGTAGGACAGTCTCTGGCTTACAATGATTAAAATCGCCCAGGATGAAGATTGGTACTCCGGGTGTGCTATCTAGCTGTTCGTGTGCACACTCTGCTATGTGTGCAACTGCTTTGTCTGCATTTGCCGCTGGGGGGTAAATAGACAGCACCTATTATGATGTTTCCAAACTCCCATGGCAGGTAATGGCGTCTCATTGATATGCAAAGTAGTTCTATGTCAGGGGTGCATACTGTGTCTCTTATTGTATAATATATACGCCATTTATCAGAGCGGTCACTGCGCTCAAGCAGGGGAACATTCAGCCATTAAAGATGGGGGAGAAGGGGGAAGATGGGGGAGAAAAGGGGTAAGAGGGGGGAGAAGAAAAAGGAGAAAACGTGGGGATTTTTCCGTTTTTTCTCCCACTCCCCTCCTGAAACCTCACTAACTCCTGATTGGCTGATCAGTAGGTGATCCCAGATTGGCTGAAAATGTAGGTTAGTCCCGCTTTCTAAGCAAGCACGTTTCAGCCTTCACTGCAAAACATAAACATTGCAAGGATAACTAATCGAGTTTAACAGATGAACATAATTGTACGTTCGTTTATGTTCGAGCCGGAATCTGACCCGGGATACGAGAGTGGACCATCTGAACTATACACACGCGAACACAGGCAAGGACTATAAATATAATATGTATAAATATAAACTCTGTGTTACCATATTTCAAACATACTTTTCGTAGTTTCGAAAAAAAGACACCATGGCCTTTGAAGCGTAAAATTACATTGAAATGATTACACTGTGCTATGACATGTTAGCCTGAGCTAGCCATGAGACTAACAGAAACCAAAGGTAATCATATTGTAAATGTTGAGCTGTATGTGCTGAAATTTTACTCACCAGTTGTTTTGACAGAGAGTTCGGGCAGAGAACATGTTCATCTGATGTGCTATTCAGAGTTGTGTCGCTGGCTCCGCCGACACGTTTGGAGTGGCGTTCTCAGAGTGGATTCCAGGCTTAAAATATAGTCTATTTGAAACAAATTTGTCCAGCAGAAACCAACATATGTTAGTCAAAAGCAATCAAACAAGCAGCACCGTGGAACACAGTGAGGTCAAAGTGTGTTGTTTACCTCGGAAATGACGATGGTCTTTTATTTAAAGGTACAATGTGGGATTTTTTCAGTGATATCAAAATATAAATCTGATTGGATTGTTCAAAACTATGTTTTATCACATGTGTAATGAACCCAAGACATAAACCAAAGTGTTTCTTAAATAAGTAAAATAAACATTTAAAAATACATGTGTCATGGATGACCACCATATAAGTCATCACTATGTATTTTATGGTATAGATGCCATGACAGCACAAGAGACGTAAGACTTTAGCGACTGAGTTTCTGAGTTTCCGCGTATGCGCAGTGGTTGTTTTTCTTTGTATGTGCACCGCACATGCAAGAGGACACTGTTGTAATACGTTAGAGGATTCCCTCGGGAATAAATCACAATGCAGGACCACTGCACATTCGGGACCCACCACCAGATCATTCGTGGCTTGAGACTTGGGATGCCAGCGTCCTCGTCACCGTCTTGGCTTCGTCTTGTTCCCAATGGCAGCAAAGCTGGAAAAACAGTTGAAAATTGTTTAAGACAGTGCATGTGGTTTCCTGAGTTAAATGTAGTTAAATGTAGTAGGGGGAACATAGGGTTTGTGGCAGGGGTGAGAATTTGAAGGTAGGGTGCTCAATCTATGTGCTCATTCTAAGCGCATGATGGGAAATTCCCCCCAGCAGTCTGAGCCTATAGCAGCTTAGTCTGGACTATTCAATTCAGGTCTCGCCTGATCTAGTTTTGACTATAGGCTTTGTCAAAAAGGTAAGTTTTGAGTCTCACCTTAAAGGTAGAGACAGAATCAGACTCCCAGACTGGGAGTGGAAGCTGGTTCCACAGGAGAGGAGCTTGGTAGCTAAAGGTTCTACCACCTGTTTTACTTTTATTAATTCTGGGGACAACCAGTAGATCTGAATTTAGAGAACGGAGTGATCTATTTGGTTTGTAGGGAGTGATAAGTTCTCTAGTGTAGGAGGAGGCTTGATTATTTAGGGCCTTGTAAGTAAGAAGTAGGGTTTTAAAATCTATTCTACTTTTTACTGGGAGCCGGTGTAAGGAAGCCAAGACGGGAGATATATGATCTCGTCTTCTGGTTCCAGTAAGTATGCGAGCTGCAGCATTCTGGTCCAGCTGGAGGCTTTTCAGGGACCTACTGGGACATCCTGACAATAAAGAGTTACAGTAATCCAGTCTAGAAGTTATAAAAGCATCGATCAGTTTTTCTGAATCTTATCGGGATAGGATATTTCTGATTGTTTTAATATTGCGCAGGTGGTAGAAGGCTGTTCTAGATATCTGTTTGATATATTGGTCAAATGATAAGTTCTTGTCAAATAAAACTCCCAGGTTCCTCACAGTAGAGCAGGGGAATACGCATGGTGTGAGGGAGAGTGAGACATACCGCCACCGAGTTAATGATCCTCTCAATGGGAAACGGGCCAATGAACCGGGGGGAGAGCTTCTTGGACTCGGTCCGGAGAGGGAGATCAAGGGTGGAGAGCCACACCCTCTGACCGACCTTGTAGCCGGGGGGTTGAGAGCGATGGCAATTGGCGGAGACCACGGAGCGGCCGGTGGCTCGGAGAAGAAAGGTTCTGGCTGTGATCCACATTCTCTGACAGCGTCTGGCGTAGCCTTGGGCAAATGGACAGGTGACCTCTCTCTCTTGGACGGGGAACAGCGGGGGTTGGTAGCCATAGCAGCACTGAAATGGGGAGATACCAGTGGCAGAGGTGGTTAGTGAATTGTACGTATACTCTACCCATTTCAGGGCCAGGATGAGGGGTTGCGATTGGCCCCTCAGCAGAGGGTGGTTTCGAGGTCCTGATTCATCCTCTCTGCTTGGCGATTGGATTGGGGGTGGTAGCCAGAGGACGGGTGGGCAGAGGATCCGAGGAGGGAGCAGAACATGTTGAAGCAGGAGGTCCACAGTCTCTCTGTCGAAGGGCAGCTTGGGTAGGGCGACAAGGTGCGCCATCTTGAAAAATCTGTCAATGATAGTTAGTATAGTTTTCATACCTTCAGAGACTGGTGACAAAGTCTAGGGCTATGTGGGACCCGGTCAGAGCAGTGAGAGGTGAAGCGATGGTACTGTAATCACGGACAAACCTGCAGTAGAAGTTGGCTAATTTTGAAAAGATGGTGGCCCCCTTGAGTAGTTCGAAAGCGGAAGTTATAAGTGGGGGAGGGTACTGGTTCTTGACGGTGATGTCATAGAGTCCTTGATAGTCGATACAGGGGCATAGGGTTTTATCCTTCCTCTAAACCCTGAACCAGTAGGAGACGATGAGGGTCGAATGATACCCGTGGCCAGGGAGTCTCGGATGTACGCCCCTATAGCTTGGGTTTGGGTGCAGAGAGGGAGTAAAGACCCCTCTTGGGCGGAGAGGCACCTGGCAGCAGGTTGATGGTGCAGTTGTACGATCAATGCAGAGGAAGGGAGGTAGCACGGGCCATGCTGAAAACCTCCCGGAAGTCATGGTACACAGCGGGGCACGGTCGTGGCATGGGGAGCGGAGGAGTCGCGTAGATAGATTGGATGGCAGGCCTGGCTCCACCCCCGGATGCAGCCGGAGTTCCACGCGATGTGGGGGTCGTGTCTGGGCAGCCAGGGATTGCCCAGGATGAGGGAAATGTTTGTAGACGCAAAGAGGTGGAATTGTATGGTCTCGTGATGGTTTCCGGAGACCAGCTTGTGAATCGGGGAGGTCTGGTGCGTAATTGTGCCAAGTGAATATCCGTCGATGGCCTCAGCAGAAACAGAAGTGGGCAGGGGTTCACACGAGATAGCAAGGCAGCATGCCCGAGTCTATGAGGGATGAAATCGTGTGCACACCATTAGGCAGGAGCAGGTTCACCTGGAGCATAGGACATGCGCAGGGTGTGCTGTAGTGAGTGGTGCAACTCACCCAGATGTTATCAGGCTTGGGGAAAGCCTGCTGCTTGTTGGGACGTCCACCAGCAAAGTGTCCGACGCCACCACAGTAGAGGCAGAGATTCAGGGATCGGCGACGTTCCCGCTCAGCATTAGTGAGATGAGTGCACCCCAGCTGCATTGGGTTCAGGCTCGGGCAATGAGGAGGCGGGGCTGGTAGACAGATCGGTGGCGGCCAAAGCGGCGCAGGAGGAGAACGTGGCAGGGAGGGGCACGGTGCTGGCGGGGAAGAGGCGATCAAGGTCCCTTCCACGTCGTCGGGCTTGTATGCGGAGATCGAGGCGGATCGTGGTCTCGATGAATTGATCCAGGGACGTGGGAGGAGGGAGGCTCCATTTACATTTCTTTGCTCTGGTGCAAAGATAGATGGCATAATCGGCATTTCCTTGCCGTAGGGAGAGCAGGTCGCGGCCGGTGTCAGAGCCAGTGGTTCTGGTGGCGAAGCTATATTTAGTTACTCTTCTCTTACTCTACCTCTTCTTCAAGTGAATTATGCTGGTAGTGGTTATACTTATTAACCCAATAGAGTTAGTCCCACCCTTGGTAAAGTTAGCTCCTCCTCCCCGATGAAGGAAACACTGAAGCTGCTGAAACTCCTCCTGCTCAGCACTTCAAAATAACAGCCCCGTTTACTCTGTGGTTTCCTGCTAGAGCTGAAGCAGAGAAAAGGTAAAAGTAAATGTTGTTGTTAATGAACGCAGCATCTGTTTGGTGTGGAAGAGAGAAAAGGAGCAGCAGACAGACTGTGGAGGTCATTAAACCTTTAAACCACTAAACTTTAACTGAGTGAAAAGTGCACTTTGTTTTAATGAGTCATTTAACAGTGTGTTTATCAGAGTTTAACATTCGACTGCATCTGCTCCCCCTGCTGCTGACTCCTCAGCCTGCAGCTCATCACCTGCTTTATCTATTTATTTGAATAAGAACAATCACCTTATATCGCTTGATTCAGTTTTAATGAGACGACGAAACCAAAACCAAAAGATAATGAGAAAAACATTACACTGTTTCCACTGTGTATTATTTCACATTTCATCAGCGGAAATGGAGTAATAATACTTTAGTACTTTAATGAGTGTATACTCACTCAATCCAAGGCCGAGTTCTTTATAGTTACATCAGGAGCATGTACTCTCTATGGAGGCAGCAACAACAACCACAACAACAGCAATAATAATAATAATAATAATAATAATAATAATAATAATAATAATAATAATAACACTTATTATTAGTAGTAGTAGTAGTAGTAGTAGTATTGTTATCATTATTATAACAATCATAATAATAATAATGATAATAATAATAATAAAATAAGGATTTTTTTAACTTAATTTTATTCAGTTGAATAAACCCACAGAGAGTTGTCCTCTCTGCGGGTTAAACAGCAGCAGGTGTTGCACAGCGTGCACAATCAATTTGGTGTGGTGAAGAGAGCAACCACTGTGCTAATGTACATGTCGTTTACTCCAAGGAAGAGGAAATTACAGGAGGCCATGAATGGAATTAATCAGAGGCATAGAGAGAGGGAGAGAGAGAGTGAATGTAGGGATGAGCTGCAGATGACAGGAGGAGGAAATATGCTGTGTCACTGCGAAAATAATAGAAAAGAGTGTCAGTGTCAGTCAGGATATTAAAGTCAGATTTGAACAGATAGATCTGTGCTGTGTCGTGTTGTGTTGTCATGACGACAAAGAGGCATTTTCTAAAATGAAGCGTTAATCTCATATCATCAGTCTGGAGAATTCAATCCTGGTGCGGCTCTGAAAACATAATCCAACATTTCCCGCCCACTTCTGTGATTTGTGGGTTCAGAGAGTTCAGTGTCTGTCAGGAGATGTGTGCACCAGCTCAGGCTAATGCTAAACTAACTGTTGAAATCAGGCTAATATGAAGTTATGATGGGTCGAATCTGGTCCGGGTTAATACCATATATATATATATATATATATATATATATATATATATGTATATATTTATATATTATCGTACAATGCAAAACTGTCTTCAATGAAGTGGTAGCTCCACCATTTTTTATGCATGGGCCACGTTCCATTCTATTTTTTTCAATTTGCAGCAGGCCAGTAAAAAATTGTTTGTGAGCCAAAGTTGGCCCCTGCTCTAAGCTAACTGTTTATTCCTTTTTTGCACAGTATTACATTTTCAATTTTTGTACTATTTTTGCCTGTCCTGTTTCATAAACGTATTACGAAAATATAATATGTATTTATGGTTATGTTGAATTTGACTTTAACATTTATTGATATTTTCCAGAAATTCCACTGTAACAGGTGGTTTATTAGTTTCACGCATGAATATTATATGAAGCTGGTTTCACATAAGCGTCCGACTCCATCATTAGTGAGGCACTTGTAGACGTAAATATTCATGCTAATAACGTTTAAACGATCCCTCGTGTTTGTGTGTGAATAATAACTTCATAACAACACCAGATCACTCTATCTGTCTATGATCATTTCTATCAAATATTTAAGGTGAAGTAAACATTGGAGATGCTTTGCCACAAGCTACTACTACAGGAACTACAATAACTATGGTGATGCAGATCTTCTTGATGGTATTCATTGTTGGAAACCCTTTTACCTGCCTTATCAACAGCGATCTCAGCTTCACAGGTGTTTCGCCCCTGAACCTCTACACCTCACCTGAGTGGGGCAGCGAAGACTGACAAGGCTTTGCCTGCAGAAGGGTTAGGCCAGGGTTCAGCCATAGTCATCTTGAGCTGGACTCGGCTGCTGTGGCTATGTCCCTGGTGGCTTTCTTCAGCTGTTTGGGCTCCAGTCCTACCTTCTGGAGGGAGTAGCGCACCAATTAATTGATTAGATAATTGAATTCATATCTCGGTGCTGCAGCCGAATCTTGACTTGAGATGAGGAATATGTAAAGTGTTCAGTGAAGTCTGCAGAGGGATGTGTTTGACAGTTAAAGGTGAATGTGACCTGGCGGCGCCGAACGGGCAAGCGAGCGCTCTCTCCCTCTCTCTCTCTCTCTCTCTCTCTCTCCCCTGTTATCTGTAATGATTCAGAAATCTGCCGCTCGTCTTTCATGTGGTGGTGATGGAGATACACATCGTGATGCTGGGGGGGGTGCTCATTAGGACTAATGAAATTTGACCTTGATCTCAGAGAGAGCGCGGCCCCTCGCAACGTCTGTGATGAGTCACGGACAGAAAGACGGTCGGACACCAGCAGCAGGTCCAGGATCGACCCGGAGGTGAAAGAGAGAGTGTGATGAGCTGTGACATTCGGCGACTCAGCATTTTACACGCGTGTTCAGATGAACACACATAAACATCAAACTGAGACATGGAGAACTCCGACGTCACTCAGGGGTCACGCAACATGATCATTATGATCATGAAAGTTACAGAGTCACGATTAATAAATCATATATCAATCAGCAGCAGCTCCAGGAGTAAAATATTATAATAATGTATAAATCATGGATGTGTAATAAGAAATGGATACAGTGTCAGACATGTTAATTGCTGCATGAAGCCCACAGAGGGCGCTCTAACGTCTTCCTCCAGCTATGATGCACGTTTATTATAATGTTAAAAAATATAATTAGAAAACAGATTAAACTTTATTCTAATTAGGTACATTTAAGTATTTCTGGGTCAGTCAAAATACTAACTTGCTGTTTAGGCTCGGCTCCCTTTTAAAACGCTGCATCTGCAGACAGACTTCTTCACACTGGTGTTTCATGACTTCTTTAACCATGAATAACAAATAAGTGTCGCCCTCTAGTGCTGAGCAACTATATCATCCAATGATGAACGGCCCGGGATTGGGTAACGTTGCAGTACTGCCGTTTGGCCACCGCTTTGTTTTCTTTTATACTTGACACACTTCCTGTATCCAGTTCTGTTCATCCATCGGTGGTGTTGACATGATGATGAAGTGTAGGGTGATGGGAGTTAGAATGAAATTAGATTAAATCAGATTAAATTAAATTGAATAAAGTTGAATTGCATGAAATTGAATATATATAAAATAAAATATGAGATACAAATAAAACCAAGTTCATGGCCTTAGGAGGAATCAGGACCAACCTGTAGAAACATCTCATGCAGATGTTGTGATCTAAAGTCTTGTTGTTGTGAGAATGTGGGTGTGTGTGTGTGTGTGTGTGTGTGAGTGAGTGCCTGCGTGCATGTGTGTGATGTATCTGAGTGTGTGTTTGTGATGTATGTGAGTGTGTGTCGTTGTTTGCTTTGCGTTCTTCTGCTAATAAAGAGTCTGTAAAGGCAGATTCCTCTTTCTCTTCTCCCTACGCACTCTGTCTGAACAGTGAGGGAACATTTGTCTCTCAGACAAACGAAATGTTTGTCTTCCTGCTCTCACAGACCGACGCTGTCTCCCTGCTCTGTGATATCGCTCAGCGGAGTAGGTCTCGCTCTGTTGTGTCTCGGGAATGCGGCAGAAAGGAATATAATTATTGAAATGTCCTTTTTTTTTCCTTCCCTGACACAACTGTAACTTCTCTTTGAAGGGTGTTTTATTCAGATGTATTCAAATGCTGGAACGGGAGAACAAAGACAAGCAGATTTCCTCACCTGTGGTGGGAAAACACTACTCGCCCTGTTTTATTATTTCCCACTGCGGGTCATGCATACGCTGGCATTTAGGACTTACAATAATATTGGAATCAGATCCAGCTGCTCTGAAGTTTCGTTGATATAACACAGAAAATTCACACACTGTTCTCAGCTTTAAGTACGTTTTAATGTGTGTGTGTGTGTGTGTGTGTGTGTGCACGCGCCTGTGTGTGCTTGTGTGTGTCCATTCATACATCCATCCATCCCTCCTTCCATACATACTGTACATAATGCATATGTACGTACATCCCTCCATCCATCTGTCCATCCATAAGTCCATATATCAATTTATTCATCCATCCATTATCCATTCATCCATCCACCCATTTATCTACATCTACACATCTCTCCCACCCTCATCCATCCACGTGTCCATCCACCCATTCCTCCCTCCACCCATCCCAGTGTTGTTAGCCTGCTCTCTATTAAAAACAAATAAAGTGAGAGTAGATGAGGTTCTTCACCTCATCTCCTCGTGTATGAAACACTTCTATTTCATCATCGAACGTATTTTGTTTCATCAGGTTGCGATGGTACCCATTTTAAACTTGTTGTCGAAGGAGGAGAGGAAGCTGTTACCATGGCATCATCGGTATAATCCGGCAACGCTCCCCTGATTAGTGTGTTTCTCCTTCTGTCTACTCATTTGGTTCGTGTCACTGGGGCCTGTTGTTAATCTGTTAACTGTCTACATTCAGCCGCTCTGTTTATGTCCTTTTCCATTCAATTAATCAATTTAATCATGATCCGGTCTCTGTGTTAATGAGTGTGTGTGTGTGTGTGTGTGTGTGTGTGTGTGTGTGTGTGTGTGTGTAGCTGACTCTGAGCCGCTTCACTTTCATAATGAACAGAGTGGGTTAGAGATCAGTGAGTGGAGCGTTGAACACTGCAGCACCGTGTGACACCAAACACTAGTTATTTACAAATGACATGTTAATGTTTCCAACCAGTGATCATGGTGAGCTGACATGCAAAGCTAGTATGATAGCTGACATGAATGGTGAGCTAACAACCCCCTAACTTGGCTTCTAATAAGCCCAGCCAACATGGAGGGGTCGACTCGCATGATACGCTAAGATGCATAGTTAACGTGGCACACATTAACTTTGTGAGCTCGTATGTACATACAAAAGACCTCAAGCATGGAAAGTTAAAATGATACCTTGTGGTAAGCTAACAAAATGCCTGTAAAATGGGCCCCCATGTAGCCAACATGGCATCCTAACTTGGCAGGCTAGGATGAGTTGCTCACATGCATAGCTAACGTCGCAAGTTAACAGTGTGAGCTAATGTAGCAAAGAAGCATGCATGCTAACATGATGACTGAATAAGATGAGCTAACATGGTGGGTTAACAGGACTGGCAAATATGCACAGCTAACATGGAACGTTAACATTGTGTGCACACATTTAGCTAAATAGCTAGTATTCATTATTAAGTGATGTCAACGTTTGTTGCCACAGATTTTTTCATTTTTTGAACTAAATGAAATGATCA
>JAFBJT010105971.1:158808-163561 GCA_016785325.1 Chascanopsetta lugubris | reverse complement strand
ATAAGCCCAGCCAACATGGAGGGGTCGACTCGCATGATACGCTAAGATGCATAGTTAACGTGGCACACAGAGAGAGAGAGAGAGAGAGAGAGAGAGAGAGAGGCAGCGGAGGTATGGGGCGACCAAGACTCAAGGCCCCCCCCCCCCCAAAAAAAACCTGAGCTGGATCCTGCATTGTAACCATGGCAACGGAGCCTATGTGCCATGATTTCCTGTGAGTACTTTATGGGTGAGAGCTGCGGGGCCGTGGGGCCCCCTAAAGGCAGGGCCGAGCGTCAGGCAGTTAAGCTGGGAAGCTGGAAGGCGGAGCTAATGAGCACATGGATTAGCTGCTGGGAGCTAACACACACCCCCCAGTTGATTAAACACATTCCCAGGGCCCCGACGGGACAACTCTCCTCACTGCAGATTAATTACGGAATTATCTTTCAAAAAGAGAATGCAACATGAACAGAGAGAAAAGAGACTCAACAAGACCGGCGGCGGCGGTGGATCCGCTCGCTCTCTGTTGGCGCCGGACGGTTGGTGCGAATGTCAGGACAGTGAGAGTGTCCACCTGAGTGACATCACTGTGAGCGGGCGCTTTATCCACGGCGGTGTCTGACAGCAGAGCAAAGGTCTGCCCACCACTGATAAGACAACACTGGAAGAGACACAGAGACAGAGAGAGGGGATGAGGATGGAGGAAAAGGAACATCTCCTCCTCCTCCTCCTCCTCCTCCTCCTCCTCCTGCAGCTCACAGGGTGGCCACTAGAGGCTCCATCCCCATAGACTCCACTGAATGAAACATGTTTAACGTCTGGGACAAACTAGTTTTGGTCTCAGTTACATATGTTGCCGTGACAACTGTACAGGGGCCAGGCTTATGTTTGGAAACTGTGCATAATTAAGGAGCGTGGCCTCTTGAGGGACACATCTGCTTGCGAAGTTGAATAAATGATTTAAATCAAACCCGACAGCTGATAAGTCTGGCTCCAGGAACTTGGAGGTTCCCTGGTCTGTGATTTCAGACCCAGACCTCTGGTCTGGATCTGTACCTGCTGCCTGTGGCTCGACTTCAAATTACCTGGATGAATAATTGAAGCCGTCTCCACGGCGCACTGACCGCTGCAGGAGCCAGATGGCGTTTGTGTTTGAATGACTGACTCAACATCACTCATTTAAATCTCTAGCTGTCTGAGGTCCTGCTAGATTGATAAGTGATGAGTCAGCGTCAGTTTAAAACATCTGACATGATTCAGATTTGAGTACACGCGTTCAATTTACACCTGGGGGCGGAGCTTCGGGGATTTGTTCCAGAATGGGCAAGTGATGGACGGACATGGGGAAGATGATGAATCTGAAGAAGAAGAGGAGGAAGGAGTGGGAAGAGGAAACTCATCTTCAGAGTTGGCGTGGGGACTGTAGGAGGAAGATTAGTGGACTCTGCCGACTTTGTGGCGGTTTTTTTTATGTGTCTCTGAATTCTCCGCAACTCCGCCCCCAGGCTGAGTCAGGCCGTTGGCTCAATGCAACCTTTTATCCTGCAGGTCATCTCCTCGCCTGTGCAGAGGGTCTACCAGATGTGGGCGGAGATAACATCCAGTATCTGTCTCTCTGGAGCGCAGCCGTGCCTCCCTGCAGACTGATACCGAGTGTCCGAACGTCCCCCCCCCACCCCCCCCCCACCCACACCCCCACCCCCGGGTCATTGATCAGCCGCCCGGGTCGGAGGTTTGAAATGGTTCCAGGTCCTTTTCAAATCCTTCAAACGCAGACCGGCTATCTGCCAACATCAATACACAATAACAGGGTTCTGACGGCGGACGCTCTCCTGAAGTCCTTCCAAGGTCCGGGCAGAGTTTCGGGCAGAGGGAGAGTTGGCTCCATGTGGACAGACACTGACTCTGTGACACCAGACTTTCATTTACACATTCACTTTTCAATATGCAGCATCGTTTACATTCATCATCACTGCATTATTGACTGTGTTCACTATTGTGTTCTCACAAGTACCCCATACACTTACCTGCCACTTTCATCGGTACACCTTTGCGATTTGCTGTGTGCCACTATTTTCATACATGCCATATTTGATCTTTCTTGGACCATTTAGTGTAAAATTAAGAAACAGTATTGCTCTAATATATCAGTAGTATCACTTTTCTTTCTCTATTTTCTTTTTCTTTTTCTTTTTCTTTTTCTTTTTCTTTTTCTTTTTCTTCTTTTCATAATTTTATTTTTTGTACAGTGTCCAAAATACTTTTGTTTGTATATATTCCTGAGAGTACAAATGATTTCTACTGCAACCTGTTGTTTTGTTAGGATTATTGTGTCTTTCCTCTTATGCTGCTGTCACTAGAGCAAATGTCTGCACTGTGGGAAGAATAACGTCTCATCTAATAGTAGCTGTTATGTGATTGGTTGGTTAAGTATTTGCAATAACAAGCAGTGTAACAGGTGTGCCTAATAAAGTGACTGTAAATCATAAAATGTATTACCGAGACCCAACGATACACAGTAAACGAGCATGTATGACCCCAGATCTTTTTTTAATTCTCAGGTTTATATATTTGTCATATTACAGGTGCAATGTGTAGAATTTTGTGACACCTGGTGATGAATTTTATTGTTGCAGCTGAATACCTCTCACCTCAACCTTCCGTTCTAACCCCTGGTAGCTGGCGGCAAACCATGGAGACATCAGTATTTTTGCCAATGGAAATGAAATGAAAGATTTGACATATTGGACCTTTCACGTGTCTCTTGTCTCTGCAGCTGGAGGACATGCAGTGGCCTCTGGGTGAACGGGACGTCCCCAACTCCGTGTGCAGCCTCCCATGTAGGTCTGGTGAGAGGAAGAAGGTGGTGAAGGGGATGCCGTGCTGCTGGCACTGCGAGCCCTGCGACGGGTATCAGTACCAGTCGAACGAGTTCACCTGCAAACTCTGCTCCTACAACATGAGGCCCAACGCCAACCGCTCCGCCTGCCAACCCATCCCCATCACCAAGCTGGAGTGGCACTCACCCTGGGCCATCATTCCCGTCTTCCTGGCCATGCTGGGCATCATCGCCACCATCCTGGTCATGGCCACATTCATCCGCTACAACGACACGCCCATTGTCCGTGCGTCGGGCCGCGAGCTGAGCTACGTCCTGCTGACCGGGATATTCCTGTGTTACATCATCACCTTCCTCATGATCGCCAAGCCGGACGTGGGCGTGTGCTCGTTCCGGAGGATCTTCCTGGGTCTGGGCATGTGCATCAGCTACGCCGCCCTCCTCACCAAGACCAACCGCATCTATCGTATCTTCGAGCAGGGCAAGAAATCGGTGACGGCGCCCAGGCTCATCAGCCCCACCTCGCAGCTCGCCATCACCTCCATCCTGATTTCTGTGCAGCTGCTGGGCGTGCTCATCTGGTTCGGCGTGGATCCGCCCAACACCATCATCGACTACGACGAGCAGAGGACCATCAACCCCGTCCTGGCTCGCGGCGTGTTGAAGTGCGACATCACAGATCTGCAGATCATCTGCTCGCTGGGATATAGCATCTTACTGATGGTCACGTGTACTGTTTACGCGATCAAAACGCGCGGCGTGCCCGAGAACTTCAACGAGGCCAAGCCCATCGGCTTCACCATGTACACCACCTGCATCGTGTGGTTGGCTTTTATACCCATCTTCTTCGGCACAGCACAGTCTGCAGAAAAGGTGAGTCATCATGATTTCATTCTATATAATACAGAGCTTAAACTATTGATCTCAGTCAGTCACATTTTCCTGTGACAACTGTACGGGGGCGGGTCTTATTTGATTTCTAAATATTATGCATAAAATTGTGCATAATCAAGGGGTGTGGCCTCTTGAATGACACCTGGGCTGGCCTTCTGTTGATGCTGTGGGCCTACACCTCATGGACCTCATGTATAAAGCTCGTGTGCACACGAAAAGGTTCGCACACACGTTTCCACGTCAACTTAATGCTGCACGGAAACGTGCTTTGACGGGTAAATGTTCGTACTTTACGCCAGGTCTGACGTCCGAATGCTTGCGTATGGACAAAAAGTGTTCGTACACTCATTTCCACGTCAATTTAATTATGCGTCGAAACGTGCTTTGACGGGAACATTTTGGTAGTTTCGGCACCTTCTCGCGACAGCTGTCGAGGTGCCGTGACACTTTGTATATCCACCCCAAATGTCTGCTCAGACAACCTCTGGCACACACCGGAATGTTTGGAAATAATATAAACTCCAACCATGTGACATACCTGAATTACTTTGTCAAAATATATTTTTTATCGGAATAAACCCAGAGATAATTAAATAAAACCCAATGATGAAATAAAAAATGAGAGTCAAACTTTTAAATAAACGCATCAGAAATGTATTTTTATATAAAGTGATAACGAAATAACAGCAACATGCTCTCAGAGTGATGGTTAAATACTTTATGAGTTGCTCCACAAACACACACACACACACACACACACACACGCACACACACACACACACACACACACACGCACACACACTCACACACACACACACATTGCACCCCTGTGGTTTGGCTCTGCATCTCCCCTCTACACATCACCTCATCATCCTCTATTTTAACTAAAGAACCATCTACTGTTTATCCCAGTGAGTCCCGTCTATGTATCAAAGTGCTCCGTCTGTGCGCAACGAATCAGTGGAGGACCTTGGTGATGTGATGCCCGTTGTCCATGTCAGTGTGTATAATGGGAAAAGACATCTGTAGGCCACTGCA
>JAFBJT010105971.1:138808-153808 GCA_016785325.1 Chascanopsetta lugubris | reverse complement strand
CCCTTAACATTGCTGTCTCTGTGCTATGGTGGATTCTAATTCCAGACTGAAACCTTTCCAATGAATTATTGCTACGTAGGTGGTCACACAACTGGGCTGCTACAGCTTTTTCCAAAATCTTTGATATAAAAGGGAGATTAGAAATTGGTCTGTAGTTTGCAAGGATGCCACAGCCGAGGGTGGGCTTTTTAAGTAACGGTTTGATTACTGCTACTTTAAAGGCCCGTTGGACGTAACCACTCAGTAACAAGATGTTAAATTGGTCTAATATAGTACTACCAATTTGTGGGAGGGCCTCTTTAAGGAGTCTTGTTGGTATAAAGTCCAACTGACATGTGGTTGGTTTGGAAGAGGAGACCAGGGAGGTCAGCTCAGAAAGGTTTATGGAGGTAAATTTGTCTAAAGATAAATCTAGAGCCACCACTGGCTCTAAATTAACGATATTGGACTGTGTTTTGCTGATATGGGGATATGGGGCGGGGAGGATTCTATCTCCGATTTTTTTTCTATTTCATCATTAAAAAAGTGGATAAAATCATTACTGCTCAGAGATAGTGGAATGGACGGATTAGTTACTCTATGGCTCTGTCAGCCTGACTACAGTGCTCAAGAGGAACTTGGGGTTGTTCTTATTCTCCTCTATCAGCTCTGAGTAATAAGAGGTTCTAGTATGTCGCAGGGCTTTTCTTAATGTTTCAAAGCTGCTCCTCCACAAGACATGACTGTTATTTAGAGAGGAACGCCATGTTCTTTCTAACCTCAGTGTTTTTAGTTTCAAGTCTTGAGTTTGAGTATTGTACCATGGAGCTAACTTCGTTTGAATGACAACCCTCTTTTTCAGCAACAGCATTTATGGCCGTTTGTGGTATTAAGCTTGTGCTGTCAACTAGGTTATTGAGCTGTGTGGGAGAAACCTTTTTAGTCTTCCTCTGCTGAATTGACACATGGCTGGAGGGTGGATGAGAGCCGTTCTTTAAATTCTTGAACTGAGCTGTCTGATACGCAGCAACTGTAATAACATCGCTGTTTTAATTCAACATGCAGCAGCCACATGCAGCAGCAGCAGCAGAGCAACCACAGCGTTCAGGTATCTGGAGGTTTGATGAACGTTTTATGTCTTCAAAAGGGAAGAGGGAGCGAGTGAAGGTCAGACGCAGACATGGCGGCGGCTGTGATGCTGGTGGTTCCCGGAGAGATGAGGGAGAATTTGTAAAGTGAGATGAGAAATGAGGAGCAGAGTGATGGAGAGTAAGTCACAGGAAAAAGAGTGATGGTCATGGCGCCCCCTCCCTCACAGAAGAAATGGCAAGAGAGAGAGAGAGAGAGATTGTGTTTAAAGATGGACATAACGAGTGGGCTCAGTTTCTTTCAAAATAAAAGCAGTCAAATTGAGTAAAAATCTATGATAAAAGTAGCTGGATTGGTTGAGATGGGCCTATTGCCTTTTCAAAATAAAAACAGCTGTATTGGGTGAGATGGGCTCCTGTTCTTTTGAAATATAAGCATCCAAATTGAAATGGATTCTGTTTCTTTCAGAATGAAAGCAGCTGAATTGTCTGTGACCAGCTCCTGTTCTTTCAAAATAAAAGCAGCTACGTATATCGATAGTGATAGGTTCCTATTCAAAGTAAGGCAGACAGAAATCCAGTGAGCTAATCATATAAAACTAGTCTGACTGTGGCATCCACACTGATCCGTCCGTGGCGCCCTGTGCTGTCCGTGTCTTGGTGACATGATTAGAGGGGTGTATCTGCGTGAACATGTCATTATGTTTGTCTACATACGTGAGTTTTGGAGCTGCTGGTCAGAGACGGATCAATATGAACAACCTGTGTGAACTGACCTACATACATCAACAACACTGCTGCTGCTGCAGCGTGCTCTTCTGCGTGTGTATATATGCGTATACGTGTACGGAGTCTGTACGAGCTTTGCGCAACACTGTGAGTTTGGCACCACGGAGGAGGAACAGATCCGGGACAGGATTGTCATCGAAATATTGGACAAAGAGATGTCACAAATACTCCAATTTGAGCCGGATTGAACGCTGAAATGGGCTGTGCAGCTTGCACGCCACAGTGAGCAAATTAAGTGGACAGTGGACTGAACGAGGTGAGACGTAAACAATACGGCAGCACGAGGAGGAGCTACGACAGGCCATGGCAGTCACAGGCGCAGTCATATGGGCAGAAACAGTGTGACGCAAAACGGAACTGCCCACGATGCAACAAGGGACATGCCAAAGGTGAGCCCTGTCCTGCCTACAATAAGAAATCCAATAAATGTAACAAGGTGGGGCTTTTCGGGGTAGTGTGCCCTGGCAAAATGCTAAAAGAGGTCAGAACAGAGACCAGAATAGCTTCAGATGCGGATTCATTTTTCATTGGTGGACTTTTCCGTGGCGGTGTGACTGAGTCAAAGCCTACAGTCATAGAAGAGCCAGACTCAGACATAGACTGGGACATAGAGCTACAGGTCAATATTAGCCCAGTTGATTTTAAAATTGACACTGGGGCTGAAACTACCATAATGTCATAGGGGACATTTAGGGGGTTGCTGCACAGACCAAGACTGATACCTTCCAGGCCAACCGTGTACAGTCCGGGGGGAAAAGTCACTTCTGTGGGAAAATTCCTTGCCACTACCACGTACAAAAAAAAGGTACCAGTATTGGATAACTGTTAAAAGGGGGCAGTTTGCAAGCAATTTGTTGGGCAAGACTGTAACGAAGCATATGGGACTGGTTGCGAGAGTCAATCAAATAAAAAATGACTTTGCTGGAGATGTGATTGGGGAAATAGGCCTACAGAAGTGTGAGCCAATAAAGATAGAACTGACGAGCAATTCAGTGCCCTATAGTGTTACTACTCGAGTCCTTTTCCCCTTCTCCCTATGGTGGAAAAAGAGCAAAAGCGAATGCTGAACCTAGGTCAGAGGTCACAGAACCGACTGGGCGTTGCACTACTACAGGAGCACGACGGGGAGCTGTGGCCAGTTGCCTTTTGTTCCTGCACCCTCACCAATGCGGAGAAAAGGTATTCTCAGATCGAGAAGGAGTGCCTGGCGGCGCTGAGAGGGCTGTCCAAACTGCCAGACGTATTCTGAAACAGCCTGACCCCTGCCTGGCCTTAATGTGTTATCGCTCTACACTGATCGTAGCAACTCGTGCAAGCCCAGCTCAGCTCATGACAGGACGACAAATCCGCACCACTGTTCCCGTGCTGGAAGAGACATTGCTGCCACGCCCGGTGAACCAGGACCTGGTTGGCCAAAATGATGCGGCTGCAAAGTTGGGGTACCGGTTCTTCTATGACCGCCAACACACATTGCCCTTCTCACCTGCCGTAGGAACATGGCGACTAAACCGGAAAAGACATGCAATCTCCTCGCGCAGGGAGTCAAGCACAGGACCTTGTAGCTGTGAAGCAACAGCTCTACCAACTGAGCCACCATGCCCATATGTCTGTGCCCACTTTGGCCCACCTGTATCCTCTCTCTCTCTCTCTCTCTCTCTCTCTCTCTCTCTCTCTGGTGTAACACTCCCCCCTGCAGGTCAACTCTCAACATATGAGAAGATGATATAGAGAATTAAAGAGAAATGAATTCAATGTTTGATGGATTTTTCTGTTGAACATTCTCCCTCTCTCTCTCTCTCTTCTCTCTCTCTCTCTCTCTCTCTCTCTCTCTCTCTCTCTCTCTCTCTCTCTCTCTCCCTCTGTCTCACATGAGGAGACACTGTCGCTCGCCCACGGCCGTCTGCCCCCTTGTTGCACATCTGGATGTTTCCGCTCCAACAGGAACATTTTCTCCTTCTCGGCGGACATTTGATTTGTAACTTCACCTCAGTCATGGGAAGCTTTACAACAAATTAAAACCGGGACGAGTTGCTGTGGTTTGCGAGGATGAGTGGGTACAACAGTCACAGGTTCAATCCCCCAGGTCCCTCAAGGTAACATGATCAAGTGTCACTGAGAATTAAAGATGGATGTAGCATCTGTGACGTCACACATAGGTCTCTGCCGAGTGTTTATGAGACGGGTCACTCGTCAACCATCTTGCAATGCCTAACTCCTACTTCCTGGTTCATCCAAAAGCGGGCAAAGAGGCACAGCACAGGTGGGCCCATGGTGCTATCACCGCATCCACGGAAGGTCGGCCCAGATATCACTCAAGAGACAATGTCCTTCAATCATGCACAATTTCAAACGTGATAGAATTAAAAATAAGCCCTGCACCCTTATCACATGAAAACATGTGACTGTTCGAGACCAAAAGTGTAGTTTGTACCAGACTTTGAACATATTTCATTCACCTCTAAAGTTGATCATTGCAACGTGGGAGTCTGTGGGGATGGAGCCTCTAGCGGCCACCCTGTGAACTGCAAGTTTGATTGTCGTCAGAAAAACTTTCGTCAGCTGTTTGATGTGATTTCAGACCGGTGATGAGGTCGTGTTCTGAGTCACGACTCCTCGTCTTTTCTCCTCGTGTGTTTGAAGCGTCTTGGAGTCACATCGTCTCCGCGGGGCAGCGGCCGTGGGTGTAAATAAAGTCCATTAATTAGACGTCCCTGGGATCCCTGAGCAGGTGTGGGGGGTTGAGGACTCACAGCACCGTGTGTGGGAGGAGAGGGGGGGCCGGCGGGTTAGTAAGTCAGCTGCATGCCGGGAAGGTGCGACTACGTTGTTGTTTACCAGCAGCAACACATTCACATCCAGGAAACAAACTTCTAATCTCGTCATATCATATTCATCTATAAATATTATATATATTCTAGTGTAACATTAAAATCCGACACACTGCACCTTTGGTAAGAACACACAGGAAATATTCTTAATAGAATAAACAGGTGTCTGATCATGATGTTTATCGGTGTGTGTGTGTGTGTGTGTGTGTGTGTGTGTGTGTGTGTGTGTGTGACAGACAATGATTTATGCAACATCGTGTTTTTATCATCCCCTAAAACATCTGATCTTCATCATCTGTTGTCTCCCCTCCTCCTGTTACACACACACAGCCTGTGGCAGCCTCTCATACAAATTACAGATGAGATTAATCTTCTCTGGTCCTGTTTATTTCTGTGTCTGATATTTCCACCAATATCACTGATTCATCTCCCTCTCTGTCTCTCTCTCTCAAACACACACACACACACACACACATTACATTAACATTAACACATCAAACATTGTAACAGATAAAGACAGGACAGGGGCGTGTGGAGTGTGGAGCCCACAGTTCACAGCTGCTTCTCTTTATGAACTCACATGGGGCCGATGCTCGTCCCTCTCTCGGCATCTCGTGCTCCTCGGCTCGAGACTCAGATGTGCGATATTCTCAGATCATAAAACGTTCGATGCGGCGGCCCAGCTGTTCTCTGCTGGAGGAGTCGCTCGTAAACCACGATCCGTCAGCGGCTCATAAAATCTGTCAGCATGGAACATGCGAGCAGGATTGTGACAGGCCGTGATTCTCTGCTAATCAGATGCCGTCATGTGGCACTGTCTCCACAGCTCTACATCCAGACGACCACGCTGACCATCTCCATGAACCTCAGCGCCTCTGTGGCCCTCGGGATGCTCTACATGCCCAAGGTCTACGTCATCCTCTTCCACCCGGAGCTCAACGTGCAGAAGAGGAAGCGCTCGTTCAAGGCCGTGGTCACCGCCGCCACCATGTCGTCCCGACTGTCCCACAAGGCCGGCGACCGGCCCAATGGCGAGGCCAAGACGGAACTGTGTGAGAACGTGGACCCCAACAGTGAGTAGAGAGGACACAATGCGAACGTAACATAACATAGCATCACCACGGTGACGCAGAATACTGTCAAACGTTCGCTTAATACTGTAACCTAACATCAGCCCGCCACTGTGATGTAACGTAATGTCAGATTCACCCTGTAATGTAACGCAACCTTAGCTTAGCACTGTAGCGTAACATAAGTTGAGCTTCACAGTGTGACCCAATGTAACAGTACATCCGAAATTGTATGTAAGGTAAGGTAACATAATGTAGCATGATGTTATGTAATGCAATGTAACCTAACAATGGCTTTACTCCTTAATGAAATGTAGTGTAATGTAACTTAGTATGTTGTTATGTAATGAAACATAAACAAAACTCTAATTCACATAATAGCAGATCCTCTGTCTAGTAACAAAACATTAGCTCATGTAACGTAGCATTACAACAGCTCAAGTTGTAAGGCAATTGTAATGCAATGTAATGTAATATAGTATAGAATAGCTAACAAAATAAAACCTAAAGTAACAAAAATGAGCTCAAAACTGGAACGCGACGCTATATTGTCCTGGAACTGTGGCGTAACATAACATTAGCTAAAAACACTGTAACGCAAAATAAGTGCTAAACACTGAAAATCAGTTCAACAGTGTACTGTAACATGACCTCATCGATGTAACGTAGCTTTATATCATGTAATTGTAATGTGTTATAACATCACTTCACCAATATAACGTACTTCACGTACGTTAGCTTATCTTTAACTGCGTAACACAACCATCTCACCACATTCTTTGTTTTTCCTCCAGTTTCAGAGTCTGAGTCATAAATAAAATATAATTAGCACATTTAAACCTGACCTTTGTCTGACAGGGCTGTAAACCACTTGCAATCAATCTCCCATAATGCACCTGTAGCTCACAGCTTATGGTGATGACATAGATCTGAACACAAGTTAACATGTGTGCAGCTTCATTTGAATGTTTTAATACATGACGTGTGAGTTTGGCGTCTGTCTCTACATAATACGTAATTACCATGACGACCACTCTGGGTTTCATTTGCGCCATTTTATGCAGTTTGAATAAATCATGTGTTTCTCCTTGTAGGTTAATTTCATCATGGATCAGAGGTAAGACACATGCAGGGGACGCTGCAGGCGGTGACTTCCTGTCCTTAACCTCCCTCTCATCATCATCATCATCATCATCATCATCATCATCATCATCATCACCATCATCATTGTCTTCATATCTCCATCTCCTCTCCAGCTTCTTCTGATGTCACATGACCTGCATGACATCACATCCTGTTCTGATCCAAGACACCATGCTCCGCCATCTTGATTCCAAGGTGTTAGAGAAGGTGTTTGTTGTGTTCAGGTCTGGCAGAGAAGAAGAAGAAGGAAAAAATGAAGAGGTGCGGGAGCTACAACAACGTTGTGACCTGACGGCGTTCCCCCATCACAACCACAGACAGGAAGGGGAGGAGCCTGTTCTCCTGACTGACGAATGAGAATCTGGAGAAAAGGATTTTCTTGGGTTATTTTTCTTTTCTTTGTCCGTTTTTTTTCACCACAGACGCCTGGAGCAAAGCATTGTGGGACACAGACGTTCACTCGCTCACAGGAACAATGATGGATGAGGACTACAAGGAATCTCTGAAGAGGAGGAGGAGTCTCTGGAGAGGAGGAGGAGTCTCTGAGGAAAGGACAATGTGATGTTGCGGAAAATAAAAACGAAACTTTTTTTTCGTCGTGGCGGAAAACAAACGGCAACAGACACTCACGCGGCTTCACGTTGACGTCTTTGACCTGACGTGACATTTGTCTTTGGCCCCACCTGCTCTCGTCTCCCGGTGTACTTCCAGACTGCGAGTTTTCCAGCCTCCCATGGATCCGTGTGTCGTCCTTTTGGTTTCTACGACTTTTTTAATTCTACGGTGTTGACGATGAATCTGTTTTTTTATTGAAGCCATATTCTTCACTCTGACACAACCACGTCTTTTGGAATCTGATGTTTATCACAGAAATGGTCATGTGACACAAAAAACCTTAATTTATATAGATAAATGAAAGCTTGATCTTTGTGGCCCCGCCCACAAACAACTATCTGATTGGTCGTTTATCTTTGATTAACAGACTCGTCTCTTCTCTGTTAAGCTCCTGTTTACTCCTGGAACTTAAAGGTGCACTATGAAACTTTTACTGAGCAACAGCACCCATTGCAGCCAAATATATATTAATGAAAATCACATGATGGGATGAAAAACCAGATTCTTCATATGAAGCAAAAAATATAAAATCAGTATTTGTGTTTTAAAAAAATATCATTTTCTTGTTTAAATTGTCTTTGTTCCCCATGATGGTGTCATTCCTACACGTGTGTTTTTCCTCCACACACACACACAAGAAGTTTATATGAGGGGTTTGATGATATCATAAACAGGAAATGTAGTATGTTGAGTTTGATGATGTCACAAACAGGAAACGTGTGAAGGAAGTTTGATTACATCACAAGCAGGAAGTGTGTGGAGGTAGTTTGATGATGTCACAAACAGGAAGTGTGTGTAGGGAGTTTGATGATGTCACAAACAGGAAGTGTGCATGTGGAGGTCATGGGTATATTACTGGATACAGGAATTGTCCTGAGCTTTGAAGAAATAAAAGAAATAAAAGACCAACTGGCCAAACGGTGGTACTGCAACTTTTATGAACATTTTACCATTTACATTTTTCCCATAAGCTAACAATCAAATACTTTTTTCATTAAAACAGTGGTTTATTTTTGACATATTTGTATATGTTAATATAAATCAGAAACAGCAGGGACAGAGAACAGTGATAGTGCACCCTCTATGGGCCACACAGTGTAAACAGAGTTATGATCATGACCCACTTCTGACCTCTGACCTCTGTATCCAGTCCTTATGATACATCCATGACGGAGGTTGATGATGTCACAAACAGGAGGTGTGTCTGTGGAGGTCGTTGCATGCCTGATGTTTGATGTTGAAACAGAATCAGTAAAAAAAAGTATAAAATATGAACGTTTGATTCCAGCGTCTGAAATGTTACCCTTGTTTCTTTCCTCCTTGGACTCTTCAGGCAGAATATGGCTTTGATTTGTTTCTTATCCTCCTGGAAAAAAGAAAAAAAGAAGAATCTATATTTAAAAAAAGAAAAAAAGCTTATTTAAAAAAATAAGGAAAGCATGTATGTTTTCTACTGTTTGTACCTCAGTATGTTCATGTTGCCCTTGCTGCTTAATGTGCCAATGTCAAGGAAGAGTTTTCCATCATGCAACTCTTCTTCTGTGGTGTCGTCTCAGAATGTATCAACATGAAATCAAAAGGTTTGGTTATTTTTTTATATGTCTATCCTCTGAGAAAACCCATGTTTGGTATTTGTGTCTGACTCATCCGAGCGTTTTCACTTGAATGGCCTTGAGAATTTAATTAATTTCAGCGTCTCTTCGTGGATTATTATGAAATCATCATTTGCCTGAAAATGTCTTGTCTCTGTTTTTCTTTTATTGTTTTTGCTGTTTTTTTTCTTTTTGCTCGAACCGCAGATTCTTTTGTGAAGAAAGAAAAAAATCTGTTGGAATAAAAAACATGGGAAATGTGAAGTGAACGAGTGATTTCAGGGGATGAATAACAACAGTGAAGAGTCAAGATTGAAGGAGGAGGTGCTGACCAGGCTCCTCATTTTTTGCAGTGTAGGAAAAAATTTACTTTTAGAAATGTTTTTCAAAAATGGATTTGTTTGGAGCTGCGGAGTTTGGTGTTAATTAATCACAAAACTAATTTCTCAGCAAAACACCAATCTATGCTTCAAATTAATGAGTTTTACATCTTCAACAGATTCAATATCTTAGTCAGAGTAAAAACGGAAGCGTACAACTGTTAAAAAATCATAGTCCAGAGGAAGTTGAATCACAGTGAACCCGGGATCAAACTCTGTGGAACTCCACATGTGCTCAAAACAATAACACTTCATCCAAATATGTTCATATAATGATCTTATAATAAACAAAATATTATGCAAATAGTCTGATAGCTGAAGAACAGATTCATTTCTAGCCTTGTCTAATTTGATATAAAGTGGAATAAAGAGTCTTATTAGCGTTTCCATGGAAATACTGAAGAAACTTTATACTATGGTGCAACACGGTATTTTATACCATAGTGCAACATGGTATTTTTTACCATAAACAAAGGCAGAATATGACTCATTTAAGTGATTTCCCAGCAGATTTGTGACATTTGAACTGCTTTTGATTAAAAGCAGATCTATGATGTGCAGCTTGTTGCCGTGGCAACACAAACACCATGGCACCACAAGTTTTTGGTATGAAATTGTATTTCTTTAACATCAAATTTATACATGTATGAAAGTCCACATGGTGCCTTAGAGCACATAGGCAACCCATTATAGGCAAAACATCATAGCACCTCTGCCTTTTAGACCAAAGGTGTAGAAGATAAGGTTAACAGGTTAGGGAACCATCTTCACCTAATGTACAATCCTATCTATCTCACCTTCTCTAACCTCTTGTTCCAATCTCTAATAAAGCCCTTCTGGAATCAATTCTCTGACGGAGTTGTGCTTCATCGCTGGTGTCTCAGACCATCCTCTCGATGAGGAATCGTAACCCCAACGTTAACTTCTACTCCTGTGGTCTAAGGGACAGAGGTGCTATGATGTTGCAAGGATATGTTGCCTATAATGGGTTGCCTATGATGTGCTCTGAGGCGCTGTGTGGTCTTTTGTACAATACATATAAAGTTTTGGGGGAGTGACTCAGGATATAGTAAATAATTATATATGAATCATTATCAATTATGTATTTTATAGCTGGATTATAACTCTGACAAATATCTTCAAAGTCTTCTTCTTCTTCTCCTTTCCTTCACCTCTGCCACTGTCTTATCTTCCCACTCCCGACAGGAAGCGACGCTCGCTAACGACACATATTTCAATATTTCGGCGTGTAGCTGGATATAAGGTCGACCTCGTGGGCGGGTGCATTAAAACGCATGAATGGAAACGAGGGCTTAATCTTAATGAGGCATCGGAGAAGAGCAAGCGGCGATGGAGCCTCAGAGCCCAACGAGAGAGGCCACGTCATTGGCGGGCGTCAGCACGGCAACAATGACAGGTGAGGACATGATGGACGTTACTGGGGCTCGACGCCAGGACAACGCTGATTTCAGCAGATTTTTTGCTGATGAAAACAAAATGAAATCATCCAAAAATAACCTATTCTACAACATTTGGATTCTACTCACCAGTGACACCTAGTGGCCAGAGAGGTAAACTTTCAGTTTCCCTATTTGTTGTGAACCTGAACCTGAAGAATTCAAATAGAATGTGATATGGGTAAAATGACATGACTGAGCTCCTCTTCACTAGAGGGCGCCATGTTGCACTGCCATATTTTAAAGTGAATGAGAACTGAAGGCTGACATAGATGCAACATGACGCTTCACCTCTAGATAGCACTAAATCCTATGCACAGAATTTTATACTAGTGAGTGACAGCTGTGCAGAGTGATTGACGCCTGACTGGTCGTCATGACGATGACTGTGTCGTCTCCAGAAGTTTCGCAGTTTCGGCGTCGTCAGGAAAAGATATTGTCAGATGCTGCGGAGGCTGAAAGAGCCTGAATGTATGAACATTTGTGTGTTTGTGTGTGTCCAGTGAAATAAAATAAAAATTTTAACACACAATCTGTCGGTACGATTAAAGTCTTGGATAAGGGAGGGGTCAAGGATGTCATGGGTGGCGGAGTTGGATGTCTCTTGTAGAGAGCCACATGCGCTGGCCAGGGCGGTAAGTCAGGGCATCAGCGCGCCGCCGCCGCTTGCTTGATGGCGGCACCTGGCGCTAGCAGTTTGTGGTGAGCCCTGAGCCAGGTGCCGCGGCAACACGGGACCAGGGCCATGGCTGAGGGCACACTACAATGGGGAAAGTCCGGTGGAGGAAAAGGTGAGGGAGTTGTGCGCATATTCCACCCATTGGAGGTCTTTGGCCCACGAACTGGGGGACTGGGGGAGCAAGCAGCAGAGAGAGGTCTCCAAGTCCTGATTGGCCCTCTCCGTCTGCCTATTAGATGAACTGGGCTTGGCTCCGAGGAGCGGGGAAAAACTACCCCCCGAACCGGGACGTTAACATCTGCTCGCTGAAAGCACGGAACCACCGCCATTTCCCCCGTCCCATGTTCCAGGTTGGCGACTGCAGATGCGTTACGTGCAATCTTCTCCTGGGAAGGCGAGGTACCGAACGGTTACCGTCTGCTGGGTTCAGGACTCGGCAGGGAACCCTGGCGCAGATGTAGATAAAGCTCACAAACAGTCTATATTACCAGGCTGAGGTACCACAGGTAGCAGGCAAAGGCGTAATCCGAAATACAGGCTGAGGTCAAGCCGGGGTATCAGGTAGCAAAGTTCACAAGACGAGTCGTAACACAGGACATAGAACCGCGACGTCATGACAAAGACTGGAGGACACGAGAGGGTTAAATAAACGGGACAATCAGAGGGAACAGGGATCAGGTGAGACACGGATCGCGGGTGACACGAGTTAGGATAATGAGGAAGTGAGAACAAGAGGAAGTAGACAGCACGGAGACACACAGGGATGGGGATTTCACTATAAGACACAAAGTGACACGAAAGGGCATGAACATGACAGTACCAGCTGCAGGCACTTCCTGTCAATGACTCCTCCCCTTCCTCATCTCCTCTAATTGGATCCCTCGGTGTGATGGTGATCTGGTCACGTGATGAGATTAAAGGCTCAGTTTGCTCCTTCCCCTCCACCTGGGATGGTTCTTCCCTGCTCCTGTTTGTTTCCCTGACAGTTGCCTCTCCTCCTTCGTCCTTGTTTACAAGCAGCGAGATGAATTCATCTCGGCCGACGGGCGCGCATTGATTTCAAATGTATAGGTTTCTGCTGCCTGTCGGCGCAGCCGCCGTATCCTGAGGAAAGATTGGTGTCCAGCTGGGATCAAGGTGGCCATCATTTTTTTCTGCTCCCTCCTTACTCCTCCCCCTCCGGCTCAGGTGACAAATGCTTTTCACCTCCTCTACTGTCAACACAGGAAATGGAGCCCGGCACAACGCTCAGTGGGACACGAGGGGAAGATGGCAGTGGTGGTGGTGTTCATTGAAAGAGAAGATGACGTGAACGATCAAGCACAGGGGACAATGAAGTGAAGATGAGCTGGTGTCTGAACAGGAAGTGAATATGGTCACATGTTCAGGGTTGGTAAGTTAAAGCAGCGGCCGTTTACAAATGATTATATTTTAAACTCAATTTAATGTCCTGATATTTTTATTTCAACCTTCGACTAGACTCATTTAGTTCAGCAACTTTTATAGTGAAAGAACAGGAGCCCATCATGGTCAATACAGGCGCTTTTACTTTGAAAGAACAGGAGTCTATCCCTACCAATTCAGCTGCTTCTATTTTTAAAAGAACAGGAGCACACCTCAGCCAATTCAGATGCTTTTATTCTGACTTATCCAGAGAACATCTCAGTTAGTTATTTTGAAAGATCACAATCAACTTGACCGCTTTTATTTTGAAGGAAACCCTTGTTACCGCCATCTAATCTCTCTCTCTCTCTCTCTCTCTCTCTCTCTCTCTCTCTCCATTTGTCCAGACACAGTAATGGACGTCTCAGTGGATCAATGACCCAGAGCAAAGACACAGAGACAGAGGAAGTGTTCACCTGAGACGCTTCATCTTAACTTCAGGACAAGGACGGGGGGCGATTGTGAAGCAGAGAAGGTAGAGGACAAATTTATCAGCAAGAACAAGACGTTTACAACAGCCTTTGATCTTGATGGAGAGTCTTTGATCTTTGTGTACAGTCTTTGATCTATAAGTACATTTTGTTCTTTGTTTATATTTGATCTAGATATAGTATATGCACCAGCTGTGATCTTTCTGTACAGTCTCTGATCTTTGGACACTCAGATTAACGCTCTTCTCCTCATCACTTACATGCAACTAAAAGCTGTTGGGTTTTTTTGCTTTTTTGACTGATGATGATTTCTTTTCTTTATTTCATTTTCTTCTTCTTCTGCTTCTTTAATGAGGGGGCAAAAAAACGTCACAGATTGGGAGGTTAAAGGGAGGAATAAAGAGAGGGGGGGTTCAGATGGACGTTTAAGTCGATGAGGTCTGTAGAGCCTCAACAAGACTCTTCTGTAATAAGCACCAGAGGGAAAACACACACACACACACACAGATTGTTATCAACACATATTGATTCCTCTTGTTGTGTATTTACGCTGCGAGAAGAAGAAACACTGTAACTGCCCATGATGCAGCAACTTTCATCTGTGTTCACTGAACCTCAGCTCAACCACAGCCAATCAGAATCCAGCTACTCAGAAACTGGCCAGTCACAAAATAAATAAATAAATAAATGAATGAATGAATAAATAACTTAATTTGCTTTTTTACTATTATATCAAAAGCATGTGATGTACAAAACGAACTGGATGTAGGGCAGGGTGCGTGGCGTTTGTTCTTTCTCGTGAATGTGGGTCACTACAAGAGGCCGAGTCATACTTCCGAGTTGTATTTCCGGGTCAGAAGGTGCATTGACAGCTTCTACAACATCAATATAAGCTTATTGGGTAAAGCTCTCTCTGTGCCACACCAAACTAATGATATACAACCTGTAGTACCACCTTTTGGCCACTATGTGTGTTTTGAATTTAGCTCGAGGAGTTAGACACCAGGAAACTGGCGAAAGCCCTGTGACATCACTTCTCTTACTTCCTGCTTCTTTTCAACCATTCTAAACAAAACACTGTCCTCGTGTGGTGATTACAAACAACCTGAAATGACAAATACAACCGTGTGTTTAACATTGAAACGCTCTGGCTTCACTTTGACTCAACGTGTGGAAACGTTCAAATCATTTGTGATTAACTCAAACGTTCTTCACTGTGACTCTGAGTCTCACATCAAAGTGAGATTAATGACGCTGCACTCAGGTGGAGGAGAAACAAGACAAACATTAGTCTTCCACAGGAGCCCCACTGATGAGCAAACCTGAACCTCCTCCCACACCTTAGGCCAGTGCTTCTCAAATAGTGGGGCGCGCCCCCCCAGGGTTAGAGGTTCTCGTGTATGTTTGTAGTATTGGAATCATACAGAAACTACATTTATGGCAAAGACTTGAGGGGAATTTATTTTTTCATTTTATCTTTATTATTTTTTTTTTTTATTGATAAGA
>JAFBJT010105971.1:107843-124200 GCA_016785325.1 Chascanopsetta lugubris | reverse complement strand
CCAACCTCCCCCCCCCCCCCCCCCCCCCCCCCCCCCCCCCCCCCCCGCCGGGCCTCATGTGCAGCTGTGTTAAACATTGCGTGCACGTCCGTGTCTTTGAGTTATTTTACAGCGGAGCCCACGTCTCTCTCTCTCTTTGACCGTCTCCTGCTCTCGGCCCATTTCACACGAGATCTACAGCGCCAGGCCGAGGGAGCGCGAGCGGCGAGGAAGTGAGTGTTTTCCGGCCCCGGCTGAGCCGCTCCTCTCACAGACTTTGGCCAAGTCTCAGCACGCCGTGGCGTCCTCTCACAAAGACACACACTCACAAAGACACACACTCGCATGGCCTTGCCAGCGTTTCCCATAACTCTGGGCCTCCCGGTCTGTTTACTAGTTCACCCCGCTCTCGCTGCCTTTACGTAAACGTGAGGGGACGCTTCGCTTCGCTCACAGAGAAACCCAGTCTGTCGCTGACCTCAGCTGAATCCCCCCCCCCCCCCCCCCCCCCCCCCCCCCCCCCCCCCCCCCCCCCCCCCGCTGATCCCCCCCCCCCCCCCGCCCCCGACTCCCCCCTCTACACCACTGGCATCCACGAGTGTCGGTGTCTGCCAAGAGACACACATGTTAGCAGTGTTCTCTTTGCTCAGCCTGTGCGACACGGACATCTCCCGAAGCCGCAGAGGCGAGGAGTTGGAATATTAGCCGTTAGCTCAAGCAAAGCAAAGCCCGGCGGCGTGGCCAAGGTGTCGACCAAGCAAGGACACAGGAAGAGATCCAGGGCCAACCAGGGGAGCGGCGCTGCAACTGCTGCGCCGCTCCGTGGACGTCAGCCCCATAAATAAGCATAACGGTGGAGGACAGCTTCACAGGGGAGTGACGTGGCCTCTGTGTTGATGCTATATGCATGACATAAATCAGGCTTAACAGCGAACCACAGCTCCAGGGACGCAGGCAAATATATCTTCACCGCAGGACACATCGTGTCGTCTCAGACGACAGATGCCGGAGTTCTAATTTCAGAGCGGTGGAGGGACGACCGGCGCTCGTTGCGCGATCGGGAGGAATGTAGCAGCCGTTGCGATTTTTCAGACGGCGGAATTGAGTTTTTATTAAGTCTTCATAGCGATGCATATTCATTCATTCATTCATTGAGCCCCTCTTGACTCTTCTTTGCTGTCTCGCTGTCATCAACACATCTGGAAAGCCATGACTTTTGTCCCTGAGGCCTCACAAACATCATTTCCAGTCTGAAATATCTGCTGACAGAGATGGGAAATGTGTCGTGTAGGGATCTACAACCACGCAAGGAGTTCAAAACAGCTCTCGGGTCCTTCAGCTCTCACGTTGTATCGGATTGAACGATCTCAAACCGTTCACTTTGGTCTTTGCAACAAGAACCTCAGTCAGTGTGCTGATACAGATGTGCACGGCGCACGTTCACCTGCAGGAACGTATCACCTCCTACACATCTGTTGGGCAAATGGCTCAATGATCAAACTTTAAAGGCCAATAATACTGAGTTCTAAAGCTCATGGGGGCAAAGTTGAACCCATTTGAGCTTCAACCGTCGATGTCGCCTCAATCTAAAACTTGGCTCTTGCTTTGATCACGCTGATCAAACTGGGCAGACTTTGAGCTTTCGGCCTCGACTGTGCATGACACACTTGGGTGTTCAGCCAGAGGGCTGCTGCTCCCCTCGCTGCCAACGCACCACTAACTAATGACCAGGAAATAACTGTGGTTCACACACACTTACATAAACACACACACACACACACATGTGTAGTTGTTTCTGACTTTCAGTGACAACATTCCTTCTTTGGTTTAGCTTCACCCACTCTCCTATCAGCCAAACCCTAATCCCTCCATGAGAGAATTCATATCCCAGAACAACAGAGAGGGGAATTTCATCCAAACCTACAAACGCAAATCGTTTAAACTGTGTAATAAACATGATTTCTGCCCCGGTCCCTCCTGCCTCCCAAAAGCAGCTTAAAGTGTCATTCTGCTAAACGACTTAATGTGATATAATACGCTGAACAAGGCTATTTCCGTTTGTTTCTTCCACATTCTTCAAGAGCAACAATCAGCTCAGAGTTTTGAAAAGCTCTCTGCATAATTGCCGCCCACTCGCGCTCATTTTTAGGTGCCGTATTTTCCGCTGCCATCAAATGTAAATGGGAGTTTCTGTTTAACGGGGAATAATTGGCGCGATGAGGTGCCGTGAAGAGATTGGCGAGCGAGAGACACATCCAGACTGCAGCAATTTCCAAAAGCGCATCAGGCTCTAATGGTGAAAACACTAGCAAGAACCGCAGAGTCCAAATGGAAACCAGACCCCCAGAGCTAAATAAAGAAGCAACTTCCCTCAAAAATGTCTGGTCATGCTTGTGAATCTACGTCACGGCTCCACTGTGCGGCATTCGCAGCTCGAGATACCTGCATGGGCTCCACGGTCCGAGCCCCCCACGCCGCCCACCCTCACGCAGCTCGCCTCTTACACCAGACGCCACTGGTGACTATTCGCTTTGCTTCCACTGGCCCTCCGGTAAAAACCACAGCCTCCTCCTCCTCCTCGCCTCCTCCCCCTCCTCCTCCTCCTCCTCCTCCTCCTCCTCCTCCCCCTGACTGTGTCTCTATGAGGCCTTGTCAAAATGCCTCTGTGGTAGAACTCCATGTTTCGGTAATGGCTCAGTCTTTGGGGGGGAAACGATTCACTCTGCAAATGTCCCACAATCACTATGAAATGCCACAGTAGGATTGAGTCAGCGCACACATTTGCATAGACGGGGAAAAAACACTTATCCTGTCGGAAGGAAGGGGACCTGGGATTTTTGGGTTCGTCTTTCACAACAGCTGAAAAACCTCTTCTCCTGAGTCGTCTTTTCCATTTACAGCTTTGCTTCTGTTTTCCTTTTTTTCAGTTCATGTTACAATTTTCCAGTACCAGCTCCCGGTGTGTGTGTGTGTGTGTGTGTGTGTGTGTGTGTGTGTGTGTGTGTGTGGTGTGTGTGTGTGTGTGTGTGTGTGTGTGTGTGTGGAGAGGGCTGCTATGAGAACTCTCCATCTGTGGGCCAGATTAAAGGAAGAGGGAAAAAAAAAAGAAAGATGCATGTGTTGGGAAGAGTGTGTGTGTGTGTGTGTGTGTGTGTGTGTGGGGGGGGCATTCTGTATGTCTGTGTGTATTTGCTGATGTATGGGGGTGTTACAGTAGACGCAGGCCTGGTGGACTCTGCCCATGTGTAACACATGTGGCCGCTCTGCCAACATGGCAATCATGACGCAGGAGTTCTCCTCTGATTGCTGGGTGCTCCATGCTGCCTCAAGTGCAGTGGGGATATTTGAAGTGTTTGCAGAGACTCTGATTAGTGGCAACTGATAGACTTTCTTGTCTCGAAAAAAGACTTCATTTGTCACGATGTATAAACCTGTGAGAAACGGATAGAAGTATTTTGAGGTGTTAACTTTGTGTTTCACATGAGTGACAAAACAGAAGATTGTTTGGGTCAAACGTGTTCAAAACAAATGTAAATGACCTGGAACATGCAGGTGAGTGGTGGAATCTGGGCCGAGCAGCAGCCGTGACAGTCACATGATGCTCAAATTCAACGGCAATCATCAAAAGCTCATGAGGTGTTTTTTCTTGTTCCCGTTGAGAATTTCGTTGGTTTTCGTCAGTTTGGTCCGAAATGTTCTCAACACGCTCATTGGCATCGAAAATGTCTGAGCCTGATTTTCAGTTTTTGGTGCCTGAAATGTGTTGACATAAACATCAACAGGCTGAACATTGAATTTCAGTAGTGTCATCAAACAGCATGTGCATATTTGAGTGTTTAGAACAGAACCACTGTGGTGTTCTTCACAAATGTCGCCAGTGTTATTACAACAGTCGAAAACGCTTCTCTCTCCAACGCGTCTGCTTTCTATAGAGCATCAGCAGTAAACAAAAATGGCTGTAAATAGCTGTGCAGATGGCAGATTTGTGTTGTGGTGTGATAGTGGGACTCAGTGCGACGATGAATCAGCCAAAACTGAACTGTTGGGGGATTATTCACTGTCCTGCAGCAAAAAGTCTAATAAATAGAGCAAGTGAAAATAACTCTGAATATGAAAAAGAAACTTCCCGATGTGTTAGTGCTTAGTGGAAGGGAGATGCCTCAGTGATATGGAATTTTCTTTTTGCCAAACAGGTGCGTTGACAGTCAGTCAATGTCTGTGACTCAGTTATTAGGTGTGGCCGACTTCTCTCCACTACAGGACGAGCGGGATGAACCGGTTTGTGGTCGGGTCAGCAGCATGTTCCATGCATGAGTGGGGCATTGAGCTGCTGCACGAGTGTGCGTGTACAAGGAATCAAATGTATTTATTCTAGAGCTGTTATTGTAAAACAGATCCATCTATCGATCCAGCCCACCCACTCACCACTACCCGTCCATCTGCTGTATCTATCCATCCATCCATCTATCTATCTATCTATCTATCTATCTATCTACCTAGCTTGAACGTTCACACCCTCTTGAAACGCAAACCCTCAATATTGACATTTTATACCAGGATTCTTATAAAAAGCAGAGATCAATCACACGTCCCACACCCACATGTCGAGAGAGAAGGGTCATGTTTGTGTACGGGAGGGCTTTTCAAAACACGCCTGTTTTCACAATACATTCGCTCAGGTTTCGTTGGGAGGTTTGACCTTATAAAATGAGACCTACCAGTTTTTTCCCCCCGTGAAGAGCATAAACTGCTGCTCCGCCACAATGCACCGTGCATTTAGCACATGAGTCAGGCTCTCAATTTCCCTCTCGACACGGAGAAATGTCAATCTGATTTTTGTTCGACTGTCAACACGTGCAGCCTTGCTTTTATACACGCAGTTACAGCTCCTCGTACATTAAAAGAAGCCATTTCGCATAATTTGAAGCTTTGCCGGATCACTTTATTTACCTCTGGCCATGTTTTTGGAACAACGTCTCTTTCATGACAGTGAATGGAAACAGTATCTGCCTGGCCAAGTTGAGCCAACTGTGGCTTCATGTTTGAACACCAGTTGATGTTTTAACCTTGAGCCGCCTGCCTGAAATCAGCAGATGATACGAATCTTCCAAGGATACGTCTCAAACTTATATCTATGCCCCCGTCCCTCAGCAGATGGGGCAAAAGTTAGACAGACACGGGACCAGATGGACAGACAGATGGTCAGAGTTCAGCAGAGCAGCATTAACACTCTGTCCAAAAAAAAAGAGGAAAACAGCTACAACAGCATCCGCATCACTGATGAAATGGGAAAACGGGAAGATAAACACAGCACTTGGCACAGAAAGCAGACTGACGGGCAGCGTCTAATGAGAGTCTATGCACATGCAAATCAACGGTAAATGCAAATTCAACAAATATCTGTCAACATATGGTGTTGACACCTGATCCTGTCATCCGCTCCTCACTGGGTTTGAACAAAGAACAACATGGAGAGGATCCCTTTCCACGTGCGCAGAGAAAACGCCCTGTGCAATCTCTCTGCAGCGAATTGGACTCATGATAAATTCAGTTTTTTTTTTTTGTAAAAGTAATTAAATGTATGCTATGTGGGATTTAGAGACATCTAATGGTGACGTCGCAGGTCGCATCTGAAAACTCCTCACCTCAAACCTCCCTTCCAATTATGAGGGAAAACCTAAGGGAGCCATGAGTTACAATTAAATTTAAAGAAGGCAATAAAAAAGCATGGCAGCCTCTGCAGACGGGACCTCCTCCAAATGTAAATGTTTTTTAAACTCATTAAAATGCTGTATTTCTGGACCTAAAATAGACAACCAGTCTGCTGCTGAAACTGCAAACACACCAGGTAGACTGAACACAATGTTTCCTATCTTCACTGTGCACCAGTGACTGGTCATGAAAAGCGCCGCAAACACAGTCCAGCACAATAACACTAAAAAGTGAGAGTAAATAGTGAAACTGCTTGAGGTCGACTCGTTAATTGTGGCTCTGGAACGTCACCACAGGACCCGTGGAGAACAGAACATTAGAAACAGGCAGGTTTCTAACAGACACTGACCCACTTCTTCTAATCAAAGATAAACACAGTTACAAGTTTCACTTCTTCTTGATGACATACATATGACTGTCCCCATGCTGCTCACAGTTATGAAAACGTCACGCAGACACGGCTTGCTCATGATCTTTGCACTCAACCTTATCTCCACACCACCGTTGCATCTAGTGGTTTGAATTTTCCACAGGGTCGTAGTCCAACAAACTGCCGGCCTGTTTTCAACACTGGGAAAAAGACGCTCGCACACAGACACCAAAGTTCAACTGCACCAAAACGGGAACAAAATATTAACAATGCCGCACTCTGTAGATGCAGATGCAAGGTTTTTGAGCATTCAGGGAGATGTGCACTCTCTGTGCAGTTGGATGTGTTGATGAATAAACTGGCGGCACGTGTCGGAGCTTGCCTGCTCCTGGTGGCGACTGAACGGGCTTTCATCCGCACAACTCTACAAGGCTCTGCCAGTCACCAGCATCAGCGAGTGCATGCATCAGCGATACTGACACCGGGTACAAAGCTTTAAAGTTCCCCGATTCCGAGCGCATTGGAGAGATTTTCAGAACAGTGAGCAAACTGCTGATGAGTGGAAAGAGTCAGCACGGGGAGGAAAGTGGAAAAGAAGATGAAGGTGTGGACAGCTCCCGGGTAGAAATGCAGAAAAAAGGCTGTCCAACATTGTGTTGGACATTTAGAGGAGAGAGCTCAGACTCCCTGGATCATTCATACAATAGCACAGTATGCGAGTTGAAAGCCAAGTCGCCACCACTTGTCAAAGACGGATATAAACTGCTGAGTCGGCACGGTGAGGGCGACTGAAGACACCAGCGGGTACCTGATGCAAATGGTGTAAAAACCCTGAACGGCTACTGGAATTCAAGAGGAAAATTGATTCCCCGGACACTTCATCAAAGTGTACTTGAGCTTAGCTCCAACCCACCTCATTAATACCTCATCACGGTCTCCGTGACGGTTGAAATGGGAGAAGATGAGGAGGAATTGGACAAATACCTGGTCAAAAATGCCGGAAAACGCAAAAAAAACGCTGCAAATCAAGAGGGAAGAACTCACTGAACCTCTGGATGACGGATACACCCAGGGTTCATGACAACTCATAAGAGACTCATTTAGGCAGGGAAGTAGGGGATTAATAAATTGAGTGATGATGAGCCCAAAGTCTCATTGTTGGAGAATATATATATAAAATATATATATAGATATGTAAAAATGAAAGAAAAGGCCGAAGAACAGCTGCAAATCATTCTGTCTGGAGGCTACACTTCAAAAATGAGCTGCGCACCAAGTAAACAATTTGTCAGATTAATGTCAAATTAGTAGGTAAACTGCTGACGAGCACAAATAGTCGTGCAGATGCAAGTAAAAGACAGAGGAGGATGGAGGGGCATAAAAACGTTTGCAGAAGGCTGATATTCCACTCTGATTCTAAAGGAGAGAACTCAGTGACCCTCTGCAGGTGGGATACACTACATTGACAAGCAGCACATACAGTGTACGTATGTGAGGGGGCAGTGTTGGGGGGGCGGAGATATCACCTGGTAAAAAAAACAGGGGAGAGAACTCACTGACCCGCTGGACGACTGAGATCCACTTCATGCCTCAGTACATGAGCTGAAAGGAGGGTCCGAATCACTCGGCAGGTGTGGGACACTCACCTGGAGACAGGTCTCCGTCACTCTGCTCTCCGGAGTCTGAATCCATCTTCCCCTGCAGGACACTCGGAGGCTGCAGACGCTCTTCTTCTTCTTCTTCTTCTTCTTCTTCTTCTTCCTCCTCCCTCTCCTCTCCAGGGACTCTCCTGATATCTTCACAACAAACAGAAAAGGTTGACTTTCTTTCCTTCTTCTTCCTCTTCTTCTTCTTCTCCCGGTGAAGCTAAACTTCCCTCCTCCCAGCAGCCTGGACCACTGCAGCTGTGAGAGGAATGACACTGAGCTTATTTGCTGAGCTGTCCTCCTCTTTTTTCCCTCTGCTCTCTGCTCCTGACTCCCTCACTTTCCCTCTCTCATCTACTTTCCCCCCATTCCTGATGCTCCCTCCCCTCCTGCTCTCTCTCTCTCGCTCTCTCTCTCTCCCTCTCTTTTGGTCCGTCCCCTCTCGGACTCTCCCTCCCTTGACGCTGCTGCTCGCCTCCTCCTCCTCCTCCTCCCCCTCCTCCTCCTCCCCCTCCTCCTCTCATTCGGTCCTGTCACACTCAGCCTCTTCACGCTCTCTCCCCACTCAAACTCTTTCTCTACCTCTCTCTGTATGCTGTAAGTGCTGTCACTTCCTCTCTCTCTCTCTCTCCCTCTCTCTCTCCCTCTCTCTCTCTCTCTTCCTCCCTCCCGTCCTCTGTCTCTGGGTAAGAGAGCTGCCTGTGTTTAAGCACAGACTCATTCATGGTAACTTGAAATCTCCCACAGTAAAAATCCTTCGACCACCTCTTCATGGTTGTTAGAGAAGAAGTCAGTTGTAGAAACTTCGGTCCTGTCACACTCAGCCTCTTCACGCTCTCTCCCCACTCAAACTCTTTCTCTACCTCTCTCTGTATGCTGTAAGTGCTGTCACTTCCTCTCTCTCTCTCTCTCTCTCTCTCTTCCTCCCTCCCGTCCTCTGTCTCTGGGTAAGAGAGCTGCCTGTGTTTAAGCACAGACTCATTCATGGTAACTTGAAATCTCCCACAGTAAAAATCCTACGACCACCTCTTCATGGTTGTTAGAGAAGAAGTCAGTTGTAGAAACTACACAGTGATGGTCTCGTGGAGTTTAGCCAAGTGACTGTGAAATGATCTTACAGTGTCATTAAAGGGACAGTTTGTGTTGTATTCAGTCCCTCACCTTTACTCATGTGGCGAGCTGAACACTTCTTTCCATCCTTGACCATGTGAAGAATGGCAGTTGTAAGCTTTCCTTCTCCCTTTTCTTTCTCCCAAGTCCCTTTAATTCCCGTTTAACTCCTTTCAGTCTGTATTCTTCCCTCCATTTCCACCCTTTCCTTTTCTTTCCTTTCAACAGCTCGCCCTGTCTCCATTACCCTCCTTTCCTTCCCTCGTCTTCCCTTTCATCTCCCTCTCTGCTCCATTCCTTCCCTCTCCTAACCTCTACACCCCTGCTGCTTTCCTTTTCCCTCTTGTCTGTTCTTTTCAGTCCCTTACTTTGCATTTTCCTCTATTTACATTATTTCAACACCGTTTCAGCGGCAGACTGTGTACCTCATAGACTTTCACAGCATTTGAGAAGCATTCTGGAGCATTTAGGTGAGAAGTGACACCTGGTTAAGGCAGAGGAGGAGGCCAGTCACTGGCAAACAACTGGGGATGAAGAAATCCTCTCTTGCGCACACAGCCGATGGTCAAATCGTGAGTGGGTGGGTTTCTCTCTCCAACTACTCTCTCTCTTAGGGTCCATGAGGTGACATGAAGCTTCAGATATAGATGAGGAGGGGGGGGGAGCAGGTGGGTGTGCGGTTGGGGGCCCGTCAACAGTTGCAGACTAACCCGTCGCTCCCAGGTGTGGAGCTGACTGTCGCTCAGCGTGAGCGCCGGACACCAGATGGCTCCGGCCGGCGGCCCGAGGCGCGCTCATCTTTGACACTGCGCGTACACGTGTGCTCCTCTTGCAGAGCTGCAGCGAGAAATGAAGACACGCCAGGAATCACACCGGGCTTTGAGCACCTCGTAAACCTGATGTGAAATGAATTGTGGATGCCTATAGCAGCCTTGGCTTTACCTTCACTGCCTTGGACAGTAATCTGACTTTGGATTCCATTTTGAAAAGTGATTGTTAGAGCAAATTGGGCCGTCGGCTCCGATCAGGCAAAGTGTAGGTGATTTAATTAAGTTTTCTTTTCTCTCTCTCGCAGACGAAGAAGATGAAGAAGACGAAGAGCAAAACAATCTTCAACGGGCAGATTCCTCCGAAAAGAGGAACCTTCTTCATTAGCGGCGCACTCTTTAAACTGTTCCCTGCTTTTGTCACCACCCCCTCAAACACCACCACCACCACCACCGCTGCCGCCACTCACCCCTCCCCCCCCCACACACACACACCCCACCCCCCACCCCACACACACACTCTCTCTAACACACACACTCCCTTCTGCCCAGAGTATAAATAAGATAAAGGAGAGCAATGAACGCGTCCATCATTCAAAGTGGAAAAGGGTAATTTAGCTCTGCCCCCCTGACAGCTTTACAACTTTGCACGCTATTCTATTTTAATTGGCAATCATGAATTAACTGAACGAGAGAGCCCTGTTGCCCATGTCTTTCTCATTGCGGCTTTTAATTGGCTCGACTTGATGAGTTCCTGAGATAAAACCAGACAATATATTCTCGTGATTGGCAACTCGTTTGTTGCCACATAATTAGTCGGCAGACAAATCCAGAACATAACCGTTTCCTCCTCAACCCCCCCGGTACATACTTCTTTCATCTGACACATCTCGCCCCCAATGAAGGAGCCACTACACCACCTGCGGTACAGTGGAGTGTGATGTGCGGCGTAATGAATTGAATGTGCGGCGCATGAGCAAAGACACGCGTGTTGAACCGGTATTCGTCGTGCTCTCGTTTATCTCGAGCAAAGTGCTGCAGCGGCTCCTGCTCGTAAAAACGAGGGGATGAGTGAAGTGCAATTCATGCTCCCGTAGTCTGCGCAGAGACACGGACCTCCCTCACCCGACATGGATGCGATTGGTCGGCTCGGTGGCGGCACGTCTGGTGAGCGGCGCCCAGACTCTGCCTCTTTGCGGCGCCAATCTCAAAGCAAGTTCTGGAAACTTTGGGTTTTTGCGTGCGATTCTACTCGGGATGTTTGAGCGGTTTTAGCTCAGTACTTGAAGAGATCATCCAAAATCCAACACAACAACCTCCCCGGAGAATGTCCTGAAGGGGAACCAGTGCCATCACCACGGCCACTCAGCCCTCCACTGATCCTGCAGTGTCCTGGTCACATGATTCATTCAAAAAGGGAACATTCCAACGCTGCAAAGCTCAGACTTTAATAAGATAGAATTCCTTTCTCTCTCTCTCTCTCTCTCTCTCTGCTGGTTTCCTAATGATGAAGACAATCCCCCAGGCGCCTCAGACTCACCCTACACTTTTACATATAAGGTCAAATGTTCAAAGCTTCTCTCGCGCTCTCCCTCCATTTTAAAAATAGGGGGGAAAAAAGGGGAATTAAACATTAATGGGCTGATGAATAAATATTTTGTGTCTCCAGGACTCAGCACTTTCTCCCATTCCTGCAGCTGCTTTAATTAACTCGTCCTCAAGCCTTTTGTAAATGAACACAACTCTTTCAGTGTCCTTCGACACTGTTTTGCCTTTTTTTTTTTTTTCTAAAGTCAGAATTAGGCTAAAACCGTGTGCATTGATATGCCACAATAATTATTCGACCTTAAAGTCCCTGTTTTGACTTACAGTGCACATTTCTCTCTTTTTAGATGTAAGTCAGACTGTTTGCCTGAGGCGAAAGCGCACTCGGGATGTTTTTGTACTCGCTAAATACTTTTGTAAAAACCCCTTTCAAAATAAAATACTTTCATTTCTGGAACTCGGAAGGAAGGACCAGAGGCTAGAGGAAAAGCAGCTGCATTTCTGGGCAGTTCTGGAAAAACATCACTTTTCTCCGTTGGATACCACTGACTCATCTCCTAAGACTATTTCCACCATCTTGCACCGAGACAGAGATCTTTCCTGAAGACAACTCTCTCCAAGATTTATCATTGAGAATCCGGCAGACAGCAGAAACCCGAGAGGCTCCCGGCTGTAAATAGTTTGTCGGCCCCAAAACGTCAAAACAATGAGTGAAGACTTAATGTGCTGTATTTTTAAACCTGAATCAGAAATCACTGAACCTCTGTAATCATTGTTGTGATGCATGTTGAGCCAATCTGATACAGAAACCCCCAAACAGTGGGGACTGATTAGTGATTGGGCAGAAGATGTGGACTCGGACGACTGATTTCAAATTGCTGAACCTGACAAACACTTGACCAAGTATATTTATTCATGTAAAAATGAGTTCTGGATGCAATGTCTGGGTCTACAAATGGAGTTATGTGTATTTGTGTGTGTTCATTTCACGATTTCCATATATGGACATAAAAAATATGTAAATAACAAATATAAATGATTACATTGATGGAAATATGAATAAAAGAAAAGCATGATGGAAATTTCATTTTGACCACTACCATTACGAACCACAAGGTGGCGATTCAGAATGCTTTGCCAGCAATGTTTGACGCGTGTTCTACCTGCTTTGATCAAGAGAACCTGAGGTGTGTACATTTGATGTTTAACAAAAATACTCATTGCCTCTTGGATGCAATACACAGTCAGGCCAGCAGGTGGCTAGTTAGCCAGGCATGCGAAGAATTGCTCTATTGCCGATGTTTCTGCGAAGGCTTGAGAAGCGACGCCATCAGCCTCAACATTCATATTCCAGATATTCACCCGTATGCTGTTGTGAAGCCGCGACTCGACGATTGTCCCTTAGAGGTGAAATCGATGAGGGACAAAGCACTAAACAAAATAATAGAAAGTATAAACATCGAGTTTAAGCCAAGTCCTCGATACCCGGGGCTTGACTTTTTCCCTCGTGAAACGCGATCCCCGCCCGCCCAGGCTGAGTCTGTCCTGTGTGGTGAGCCTGCAGAGGACATTTCTCCACAGTCATTTTCAGGAACTTAATCCTGCATCACTTCTGCTGTCAGTCAGAGAGCAGCTTCTCTTCCTGGCTTATATTGTTTGGCTTTTTTTTTTCCTTTTTCCTTTTTTTTTCTGCCCTGGCCTACGCTTGCCCCTCCGATTCCGCCCCGTCACATCTGCCGGCGAGTGATAAATGTGACATTACTCCATCAGAGGATCATTAAATGTCAGGTCCTGCCGTGACAGCGGAACGCCATGGCAGAAAGTCGATGGCGTGGAGGAGGGGCCCGGCGCGAGCTGTGGAATCGCCTGCTGGAGGATCCTGCTGGGAAGGATCAATGGCTCATCTAACACCCGCCTGCCCGCCGCCGAACCCAGGCGGGACCACTCACGCCGTTCACACACTCCCCTGCCTGGAAATGAGGTACTCTAGCTGCTGGGAGACGAGTGTGCACAGCCGGACGCAACCACTCACGGCGGTTTGTTGATGTGTTACGAGGAGGAACGGCGACAAGAGGGGAGAAGTTGACTCACTCATGCTTCTATACACCCGTGGACCTCGGGGCTTGGGCCTCTCAAGTGTCTGTATTGGTTTGAATGATCAGATTGAATTAACCACCTGGACGCGCTACGGGGGTTCAAAAAGTTCTCAGCCTTACTTGGAGAGATTCTCAGGCGTCTCTTAATTGAGAGACGGTCCCAGAGTCCTCGGCAGCTGCTGAATATTAGATTTGCCTCCATTCCTTCTTTTAGGATCAAAGCCGCTGGGCAACGTCTCATCCCGAGTCACAAATCTCCGGCAAAATTTGGCCGATTCAGGCTTTGAAAATTCCAATTTGTCGAGCGTGTGATGAGCACTCAACACTCTTGGCAGCCATTTTGCAGACAGAGAAAGGATGGCAAACATTTGAGTTCTAGTGGACAGCGATTTAAGGCTTTATAGCACACAGGTTTACCTCAAGATGACTGTTCTGCCTCTTGTTAAGGTGTGAGGCTGAGAACTTTTTGAATGACCCTTATGTATAGCCATATAACGTCTATACATGTTTATATATTTCCTGTTTCTTTGGCAAGAATGAAGCCGAAACCAATGCTCCCCTGTTTTAAAAGTATCAAATCAACAAGAAGAACTTACCGTTGTGTTTCCATTTTTTTTAGACACGTCCACCTCCGCCAACATGGAGTAGGCGTATCCAGCAAACAGGGAGTGATACAGATGTTTCGGCTTCACCTCGCGGCAATCTGTCATGTCGTCCGTCTTTATAAACAGCCTGTAAGTGAGACAAGGAGGGAGATTAAAGTGAAAAATCAAAAGGAACAGCAAAGACAGTCTGACCCAGCAGGAGAAAAGAGCAGACTTTAGAGTTTGATGTCTCCTCTTCCTTTTCTTTCCTTCCATACCACACGAAACTCTGCGCTTCAACTCCATGTTACCGTCTTACTACGCAGTCAATTATTTCCTTTTCTTGCTAAATCCGTCTCATTTAACACATCATTGGTAAAAAAAAGAAAAAAAAAAACAAAAACCTCTGTCTTTGTTTATTTGACACGGAGGTTTCCTCAAGGAGAGTCGTTGCACAACAGAAGCATCAAATACACATTCTCACGCCTTATCTGCACAAAGGTGTACAAAGGGCATGGAGGATGCTTTGAGGCTACTTTGGAACAAGATGCTGAATAACATTTCAAACAGGACTCGAATCAATACATCTGCCATCTGATGCGTTTGACCTTTCAGCATATTCATTCGATCATTCCTACCAGTGACGGCTGACGGAGTTATCTCTGGAAAACAAGACTTTCGGTCATTTCCCTCCTACTCTGCCACGCGGCCGGATCATTCGCGCATTCCTCCTCCATGCGGCAGCACGGCGGCGAGGTTATGCAGAGAGGAGCTTACGTTTTATCTTCGGGGGAATGATTCTAATTTTTTTTCTTTTGTGTTAAATAAGCTCGTGGGCTTTCTGGCCGAGTTATCGTAGATGAGACGATCAATATCGCTCTGTGTGTCTGAGGGCTATACATGAAGCCAAAGTCAAGAGAGAGCTACCTTGACTTCTCTTGACCTCAGAAATCGCAGAGAAAAGTGCGGCTGGCGGTGTGGACATGAGAAGGGGCACGAGTGTAGATGTGTGCACACCGGGGGCAGTCAGCGGATCATCAAAATGAATGCTTGCTCTCCTATAGTGGCTACTTTCGCTTTCGGACTGGAACGTTCGAAACAACCTTTTTTGTCTTACTAATTCCAGGCTTTTGTACAGAAATACAATTTAGAGATGCTACAAAGACTATTTGTGAGCTCCGAGCTAAACCAGGATTTTTTTTTGCCAAACTAAGCAAATCAGAAAAATGTCAAATAAAAAATAGCCTAACTTTGTCCAGAGGTATATAAAACTGGTTCTCCAAATGCAGACACTTCTGGCCATCGACGTGTTATAGTCACTATCGTCAAATGTCCCGAATCGAGCAAAGCTAAATACTAGTGGCCAAATACTGGTATTGCGGCTTCTGTGGGAATTGAAGTCTGGCATGCAACTCCAAAATACTTTTATAAAAAATATAAATATAACAATGGTGCACTTTTTTTGATTTCATATCAATCAATCAATCAATCAATCATTGTATCCATGTAGCACCTTTTGTGCAACATTGCAACACAAAGAGCTTTAAAGTAAAAGTAGAGACAAAACAAAAACAGCAGGACTTGTCTGACCCAGCAGCCAGAGTGATGCTTCTGATACTTTTGAGGGTGGGGGTTACTCACGCGTCCCTTTAAAGAACCATGAGGTTTGTCCTCACTGAAAAATTCACGACTCGTCTACTCTTGATTCTGTTTCTATACATAACAATGAAAGTGAATGAGAAATGCCGAGCTGGAAGATGAAAGGGCACCAGCTCAGAGTCTAACCTTCGACACTGTATTCAAACCTCACCTTGCACTTCTACTTCCAACTCAATCCAATGTATTTTACACCCAGTTAAACAAAATGGAGGTTTTAAGGGTTCAACCAAATTCCTTTATCGCTGGAGAGTCTAGCTGGCCGCTTTATTGGCTAGTAAGCGGAAGGTCGGCAGTCTTTTAAATCTATTTCATCTGTATTTTTATTTCATATTTAAAGACAAATGTATAAATATAAAATGTATTTACTTGCACCAAAGACTGCATTTAATTCCAATAACAATAAAGTTATTCTATTACCCCCCTGTGCCTCTCACATGACTGCAAATGGTGAATTGGTTGATTCGGTTAAATAAAGGTCAAACAAAAAAATAAACAAATCTTAATGCTGAGCCAATGTAGCCACGTCCTTGTGTCGGCATCAACAGCATCACCATCAACAGCATGTTTACTGTCATGTACAATGACAGTATGTACAGTACACTGCGCTGCCACTAGGGCAAAAACAACACAATGAGCATTCCTCAGGTTCCAATCCGATGCTGGAACCTCTCCTCGAAAACTGATAAGAACCAGAGACGCGCCCCCCTTGTTCCACTTATGCAGTGGTGCGTACGATTATTGTTACCATGGAACCACACACGGGATGGAAAAGGACAATACTGGGGGTAGGGGGGGGGGAGGGGGGAGGGGGGGGGGGGGGTGGTGGGGGGGGGTGTGGGGGTGGGTGGGGGGGGGGGGGGGGGGGGGAGGGGAAGGGCGGGAGGGAAGG
>JAFBJT010105971.1:86579-107808 GCA_016785325.1 Chascanopsetta lugubris | reverse complement strand
AGTGACTTCAGCATCAATCACAGATATTTGGAAGGAAACAGCGACATCTGTTATTATGATGTGTAAAGTGTGATATGCATTCACATTGTGCACAATACAAATCTGAGTGGCTGTAATCCAGTGAAGCTTTTTTAAATGATCAATGAGCCAATGTAGTTAAAGGTGCAGTGTGCAGCTCTAAAAATGTTACCAAACAATTACATTCTGACATTTCCATGAATTTATAATCACCTAAATGAATTTTTGTTATCAAATTATTTTCCCATCATCCTTAAATGAGCCCATTGATGTGTATTTACATGAGGAGGTCGTCCTCCCAACGGGGGCCGCCATGTTTTTACATTGGTAACGTATCTATTGAGTTTGAATGACAGCCGAAGTCGACCATAGGTTCCCCTGCATATTCACAACATGCAACTTCACATCTAGAAGTCACCAAATCTTACACACTGCACCTTTAAATGTAACCAAAGTCAGAAGATGAGTGTATGTTGTGATATTAAAAAGCATGTGGCAGTTTAATGGAGCAGACAGGTATAATTCACTCATATTCAAATTCTCGACATGTTTTCATCCGAGCTCCTTTCGGTTTCCTTGGTGAGTGAATGTGTTGGCTCATGGAAACCGAACGGAGACACCGAGCAATAACAGTAAAGCTGTCATCGTTTTCAAAAAATGCTTACGTCGTCAAAACAAACATTATAAGACCTGATGATGATGTTCACATTCAGTGCACATTACACACTGTGAACACAGGGTCACTTTTCAACACTTGGTGGGAATTCGGTCAATGTAAAGATGTGACTTTCAAAATAAAAGTCCACGGTGTTAACATAGAAGAAAGAAGAAACCAACCCCCCCACCCCCACCCCTCCCCAGAAAAGGGGATTTCACAAACTGAACCATCAGCCCCATTTGTTGTCCACAGAGTGGCTGCGTCAGACTACACAGTCTGAACCAGTGATCCACTCAGTCCTGTCACCCACTCAAAACCACCAGCTCTGAAGAATCCAAACCACTTTGAAACATCAACTGGCTGATTCCCCCGTGTCTCGGCCGCTCAAACTGCTGAGGACGCCGTTTCTGTTTTTCATTAGTGTCGTACTTTATCTGCCAAACACAACCAGATGAGTAACGACAGCATGAGGAGAGATATAAATTCAAAGAGGGAGAGAGATGATGAATCCACGGTTACTTTCTGGGGTCTCACGTTTAATACAAAACAAGTCTAATGAGAGAGAGAGAGAGAGAGAGAGAGAGAGAGAGAGGCTGAACGATAGAAACAGAGTGAAGGAGGAGAAGCTGAACGTATGATGAACGACAGACGTGAAAAGAAAGGTGATTAAAAGAAAATGAAAAACAGTCCAGAGGGTGGGTGGGTGGGTGGGTGGGTGGGGGGACTTAAACATACTATATAAAGAAGGATTATAAACAGTCATATATTAAGAATTGCCCGTGGTGTTTTGATAGCAGAGGGAGGGGGGTTTCAACATCCTTGATTGATTATGTCACCATGTGGATGGGGTTCTGATGCAAACCACTGGAAAACACGAGCAGTGACGTTATGTAATGCGTGAGCGTGGTGTTCAGACCACAGGCAGACAGTCGTGACACAGACGTGAGGAGCCAGAGAGACACTGAGCTGAGGCCCTGATAAGAACCAGAGGGAGAGGGGACTCTAAGTCACTGACACGCCGCATCAATCCCAGCAGGACGAGTTACGCTGTTTGAACAATAGACACACTGAGATATATGTATATGTCTGATTGTTATGCGTTGTGATGTACATGCCGTGTTATTAGCTGAAGTCGTGATGTGACGTTGTAAACACACACAGAAGTTCCCTCAGTGTGAAGTCAGTGAGATGTTTGCATGAGATCTCAAATGATTCATGAAAATCATCTGTGTAGTAAACACGAGTCTTAAGACAAGCGGAGACCGGATGAGTCTGATACAGGAAGTGGAAAAATGTTACAGTTCACAAGGGTGGCCACTAGAGGCTGGCTCCAACAGCGAGTCAATCCCCTTTGACTCCCATGTAAAAATGGCATTGTGTACACAGTGGTTTAAAAAAAAAAAAATTAAATCAACAAGGTTTAAAGAAATAGTAAAACCACTCTCAGTGCAAACTTGGCGAATCAACGTTTAAAATAATCCAACTCAGTCAGATTAACTGTGAACTGACGTTAATCCCACTGAATAGAAGAAAAACAACACTTTGAATTATGCTGAGGCAAGTCTGAATAAATGATTACTGTGTGTGTATGTGTGTGTGCGCGTGTGTGTGTGTTTCTGCTTAGTGGCATCGTTTACCCTCTTAAGCCTTATTTACAGTACCTTAATGACAGGACCACAGGCATGATGATGCATCACCGCCACACATTAAACAACAAACACACACACACACACACATACACACACAGATGGACGGGGAAAACTGAGAGAGAGAGAGGGAGAGAGACAGACAGACAGGTTAGTTTACATGTGCAGTGTGACGGTGGTGTACTTAAGTATTTAAGCGTCATAAACAACAAAGCCCTCAGCAGAGCCAATCAGTCAGATGAGAGGTGGAGCTGCTTTAATGGAGAGTCGACGGCTGCGCATGCAAACAGCAAAGTCTGCAGCCTCACGTCAGACACCGGCCTTAAACACTGTTTTAGCCTCTGAAATTACAGCCTGGCTGCTGCCCTGTCTACCACCAACACACCAATTTGAGGAAGCTGCAGCGCTAACGAGAGTGAAGTCACTCATCTCTGGCTGTAAGTGAGGAGGACACATTGAGAGAGGGACCCTCCGAAACATTGCCGATTAGAGGAGAGCGCCGCCTCCACCAAAACAAAGGGCAAACCTCGGGTTCCAGGAAGAAGTCGAACATCACGGAAGGATGCATTTAGTCCCAGACTAGTTTTATTTAAAAGACCGTGGACGTTTTGTGTTTGTTTTCATGTTTAGGGCCAAGACTGTCACTTTAACTTTCATATTACAAAGCTGAGCAGACTCGTGTCTGATTTTCTCTTTTGAGATGATGTCATCGTCTGCAGTGCCACCTCACAAATTTGAAGTGTTTCCTATTGATGTCGACGATGCAGGGAAAGGTAGCTCGATGTAAGAGGACACACACATTCACATGAACGTCACATTCGAGACACTTCTGAATATGAACCGTCAAATCTGATGTGTTTGTTTACATCCTGTTATCTGTGGCTTGTCATTTAGGGGAATAAGTCAAACTTTCTCTCTCTATATAAGTCTATAAGAAGATGAGGACAGTCTCGATCTCCTCACATATATAAAAAAGTAAAATATACACGGTCACAAACAAGAGTTATATTATTTAAGAAAGTAAATACAATTTTAACATTTCTCCAGTGGCACATTATTAATACAGACCTCAGCTGAATATTCATATCTCATTTTCACTATGTGGGTCTTGCATGCAAACGTGTGTGTGTGTGTGTGTGTGTGTGTGTGTGTGTGTGTGTGTGTGTGTGTGATAACCTGGGCAAAGGTACCTGGGGCCTATATGTGCCAAGACAAAGACTTCTATCACAGACTTACGACAAAACCTTCCGCCAGCTAATCTCCCTTATCGCCGCCTCCTCGCGGCACAATCATAAGCTAACATGAGCACACTCCCTCCGGAGGCCAACTGGAGATAATGCAGCTATCGGAAACACACATTAGACCGTTATTACTGAGTCTTTTTATGTAAAGCAACGCAAAGCTGATGACTAATGATGGCAGATAAGGAGGTGTAAATATATAAGTGCTTTCACCTATGACGCTGCTCTCCGTCCCTCAGTATCACCATGGTTCTGTAGACGGGTCATGAGAGTTTGTAAGATGTTGTTGATGTAAAGTAGAAAAGCTCCTCTGTGCCTCCATTGATTCAACTATCCAATGTAGTGAATCCACTTAAAGCCTTGATGTCATTAATAGTGTAGCTTCAGGGCTGATGGATGAGGCCAATACAGGACGTAGAAAAGGTTGCAGTTCACATGGTGGCCACTTGAGGCAGGCTCCAGGATCAATCCCCATAGACTGCCATGTTAGAATAGTCAACGAGAGAGGGAGAGAGAGAGAGAGAGAGAGAGAGAGAGAGAGAGAAAGAGAGAGAGAGAGAGAAAGAGCGCACTGGAAAAGTACTGCCCTTCACTTAACTCACTGACTTAATTACAGTTTCAGGTTTGTCTATGATAACACACACACACACACACACACACACACACACACACACGCGCGCGCGCACACACACACACACAGACACACACACTCCACTCTCTCTTTTCATAACATCCAATAAACAATCAAAATAAATTAATTAGATCAGCAACATTATTTTCATTGTTACCTGCATGTTTATAGAAACTATCATTAAAGGTGCGTCACTATGTCCTGACCAGATGTTTGAGATCTACACTAAATGAGAAAAAACGATGATGCCTTGCTTCAGACACGCAGCCTGCACGACTCCTCCAACCTGTAAATATGAGCGAGAGGGGGTCAGACCAGGTGATCGCTGTGTCACTGTTTCCATGACGTTTGATTAGACTCTTATCAAGATTCAACATGCTTCTTTTTTTTTAATGGCACGCAGTACTATAGCTATGATGTTGGCAGCCTTTGGTAGTTTAAGGCCGTAACCCGGCCTTTAATCTAAAAGTGAGTTGATGTGACTGAGCTGAGTGACACTGTGGAACAAGTTCTACAGAAACCTGACCCTGCTGCAACAAGAGCTTTCTCCACGTTTGTGAACTTCAGCTTGGCTCAGACGAGAATCCGTTGTCATCTCCACTGTCGTGAAGGTTCTGAGCACAATGGAGGGCGTGTGCAGCAGGTGCACAGAGGAGAGAGAGGCCTGCACATTGAAGCCTGGGGCTACACATCTCGGGGGAGTGCTGGACCTAAAGCTCCGACTCTCACCTGAGACCACCAACAAACCTCAGACCAGCTGGGAGGAGCCTGTGAGCACGAGAGCCTCAACATCTCCGAGCCCTTACCCCTGAGTCCCCCATCCTGAGGTCAAATGGACTCTGAACCAATAAGCCTCTGAACTAATGGATATTCTGCATGATGAACTCTGGCAACTTCAATCAATTGGTTTGAGGTGAACATGCCAGAGTGCAGGGTGCAGGGTGCAGAGTGCAGGGCATAGGGTGATGGGTGATGGGTGCAGGGTGATGGCTGCAGGGTGCAGGTTGCAGGGTGCAGGTTGCAGGGTGCAGTGTGCAGGGTACAGGGTGCAGGGTGATGGGTGCAGGGTGATGGGTGCAGAGTGCAGGGTGCAGGAGGCAGGGTGATGGGTGATGGCTGCAGGGTGAAGGGTGCAGGGTGCCGGATGCAGGGTGGCTGCAGCAGGAGCAGGGTGATTATGCTGATGTATGAGCAGGAGCTGTTATGGTTGGTGCTGACAGTCCAGGCCAAACACTCTGACACAGACCTGTCTGAGGGAAGTGGAGACACTGGAGTCGGGTTTGTTTAAGCTGTCGCACTCCTTCATAATCTCTCTCTGTCTTTATAGTACCCCCCACTCTGCTCTCTCTCTCTCTCTCTCCTCTCTCTCTGTCTTTTTAGTCCCCCCCCCTCTGCTCTCTCTCTCTCTCTCTCTCTCTCTCTCTCTCTCTCTCTCCCTCCCTAGGTGGGCTGGGGGGGGGGGCACCTTCCTCACCCCTGCCCCTCTCTTCTCTCTCTGCCTCCTCTCATTTCCCTCCATCTCAGGTGTAGACACATAATTACTGTAGAGGCTCAGGTCCGTCTCCTGTTACCCCTGATGTGCTGCCTTTCAACTGTGTCCAATCATCATGTGTTTGTTTGCATTGTGCTCCAGTGTGTGTGTGTGTGTGTGTGTGTGTGTGTGTGTGTGTGTGTGTGTGTGTGTGTGTGTGCAAAGCAGTGTGTCCGGATGCATTTTCTCTTTCATATATGAATAATACGAGGCGATGAAAGGGAGGAATCAACCACAGATGCACGTGCACATGCACGAGCAGGAAGGACACACTTCTGGAACAAAGGCAGCAGAGACCCGGTGAAGACAAAGACCTGCGATTAGACAGAAGTGTCTGATGTTTGGACACTTGGAGAATGTGTGTGTGTGACCGGGCGACTCCAGACTAATGCCGCTATGCTGCTCCAACGTGTTTGTACATGATCCAGAATAAGGTCAAGCGAGGAACATGTGGCTGGATCACAGCCATTTAGACATTTACTCTGAGCTCAGAGGCAATCATGATCCATAATCCATGAGAAGGTGCAGAGAAGCAGTACGAGGAAGGACATGATGCCTAAATCCCACCATGTTTTGTTTACTACTGTCGTCTGTGTATTTTGACTTCAGTCCTCTTATCGCCAGAGCTTCATGGAATCTTGTTTTTCTCAAACAGGAGCAAAGTCCCCAGATGCGGCGCAGAGATAATCCAGAGGATTCCAAGAGTCTGGAGCTCGTCTGAAATGTCACTGAATCCTACACATTGTACCTTTAACTAAGACTTTCTGTACCATCCTCAGCCCAGCACAACTATGCAGCCCTCCAGACTTTGTCCCATTGGATGGGATTTTGTTTTCTCATGAGGATGAGATTCCATTAAAGGTGCAGTGTGTAAGATTTCAGTCAATGTCAACGTCACTTCTATCTGTACAATCAGAAAAAAATTATATGCAGACGTCTTTATGAATCACATAAATGTATGACTTGCTTTTTACATAACCCTAAAATGAGGCCGTATCTATATCAACATCAGGAGCGGGTCCACCTTATGGCAGTCGCCATGTTTTTACAAGAGCCAGGGAGACGTACTAAACATCTTTCGAGCTTTAATGACAACCGAGGGCCGCTAACGATTCTCCTCCACGCTCGAATAAAAGGAGTGAGGTTATGGAGACAACATGCAACTTCACCAGCAGATGTCACCAAATCTTACACACTAATACGTTAAAGATGGGATACAGTAGATAATATATATCATTTGGAATAACAACATAAACATCAGCTGATGACGATCATGAGACGGGGCAGAAAAACTGTTTTTAACTCGACTTCTCCTCCAACTGCTCTCTCACATTGAGTCCGGACGTGAGTGAGTGAGGAAGAGTAATCGCTCCTCGTCCTCACTCACCTCTCGCCTCTTCACTCAGATCATCACGAGGACCTCAAACAAGACTCTCGGCAGCTGATCCGGGGCCAGTTCACGTCACGAGAGTCCGCGCGCTGATGTATGTTCTTCTTTCCAGAGACACAAACTGGGCCTCCGCCACTTTCATGTGGTCGCTCGCAGGCTCTGCTGCCAAACACGCATCTGTTTATGTGATATGAAGGGAAATCATCATCCCTCCATTCTTTGAATCACGGACTCTGCGTGTTAATGCGCGTGTTGTACATCATGCGCCAAGGCCACACACAGTAAGAGCCCAGGCCAGAGCTAATGCTCCCTTCTTTTTTGAAGATATTTTTCCAACAATTGGTTTTCGATGGATAATAAAATGTTCACAACAAGGATGTTGTGGTTTGATGCAAAAAATGTGCCAATGGAGCTGAAGTCAATCCGCAACCAGGGGTGAGTCCTTCTACAATACGTATGTGAGGGAGTGAGAGAGAGAGAGAGAGAGGGAGTGAGAGTGTATGTGGAAGTGCAATAAAGCCTTTGGTTTGAGTGGAGGAGACAGCACTGGGAATACAGCTCAGTTGACTGGCTAACTTACTAGTTTGTGGCTATCATCTGATTTCTGCCAATAAAACCTTACACACTGGACCTTTAACTTACATGGTACTTTATCAGATCTTGATGACCTCTCAAAACCCTTTACAGTACAGTTCACATTCACCCAGTCACACACACACACACACACACATGCATACTGTGCATCTATCTGCAGTACTTGGAGTACATGGGACTATGTGGGGTTCAAAGTCTTGCCCAAGGACACTTCAGCATGCGGAATTAGTGGGGGGAAGTGGGAATTAAACCCCCGACCCTCTGGTCGGAGGACACATCCTCTAACCCCACAGCCACAGCCGCCCCAGGAATGTGGAGGAGGGCAGGCGGCAGGATTGAGGCAAAATAAGTGAAACTGTAATTTACAGACAATAACAATAAAGAATATGCGGAGACGACCGCCTGGCTGTAGTTTGATGGAGTCCAGTAAATAGACGGGGTCACGGTCCTGTACATCATGTCTGATGATGAGTGAAGTGAAAACGAGCGGCTGTGTCATCTCACACAGACGCTGCTCCTCAGACTGTCTGTGACATTAGGAGACAGTTAAGTAGAGGGCTGCCTGTCAGACAGGAGGAGGAGGAGGAGGAGGACGACGACGAGGGTCTCTCTTATCCTTCGTGCCCCCCCTGCCCTCACTCTGTCTCTCTCTCTTCCTCCTCTCCCCCGTCTGTCTGGGTGAGATGGATTTGTGAGTATTTTCCACAGTTTGATATTAGAGCTCTGCTCTGGACGATGTTATGCTGTGTCAACGTCTCTCTCTCGCTCTCTCTCTCTCTCTCCCCCCCCTCTCTCGATTTATGTTCTCTCTCTAATACTTGTAATATGTCAAGCAAATACAGTATTCATGTTCAAGGTATTTCATATTGACAAAGTGAAAAATGTAGGGGTGATGATCCAGCTCTTGTTTTTAAAGGGAAATTGCAGTGTTTTCCCAATAATAGTTGTTTTTGGCCACATCAGTGAAGTGATCACTGTAACACACTGTATCCGAGGTTGTTAAAGCTCTCAGCGGCGAGTGTTCATCACATGTGTCAAAGCAAACATTTTGCTGGGAAGGCGCAACAAAGTCAACTCGTATAAAAGCTGATTCCTAAAGACAAAAAAGCTGCAGAATGCCCCTTTAAACATTTGCATCACTAACACACACAAAACAGAGGAGAATGACTCCTGACTTGAACTGGACTCAGAATCTCCACGAATGCACCGCACAGTACATTATGAGAAGTCTTAACGGGACGTGTGATTTACAGTGACTGGTCTTAACCTCTGTCGACAGTAGATACTAACACACTCAGAGTGATGACAGGCAGCAGTGATCCTCTGTGTGTCTGTCCCACCTCAGCTGTACATGGGAACGGGGTCACACAGATTATGTATCCCATCATTCAGGGTCAGTGGAGCGCGTAAGAATATCTGTATTCACACTCACTCACATAACAACATCTCCTCATTCATGCTCCGACAACAGCTGACACTGCTCCCCTGCTTTACTTTCATTTGTTCCACACGGGAATAAGACAATGGGCTCGGTGGTCCTCTGACATCTGACCTCCTTACCTGGTCAGGTAAGGACTTCTTTCTTTTATTGTGAAAGGTTTGACGAGTGTGGGGTGGCCATAAACTGTTAGAGAAGAATATCTGAGGATAAAAAAAGACTGGTGTGTCATGTTTAATATATTTGTACATAAGTTCAAAGAATAAATGTCTTCTGCCATTCATATGAATGAATAGTTAAAGAGTTTGAATGTGATTTATATGAATAAAGTGAAATCTATAATAAAACGTTTTTAAAGCGTAATTTTAATGTGACCCTCGTGTAATAAAGTTACATGGAAATTAAATGTGTAATTCACAGCTCAACATCGACACTGTGAGTTAAGTTGAAAATGGGGTCATGGTATTTTCTCTATATTCAGATTTGTATAATTCAGAGCCGAGTCTCCAAATATAGAGCGTCCTCCCATATATGACCCATTTGTTTTAATTCATTCATTGTCGTGTTGCTACTATAAACAATGTAACATGCAATCACTCAACAGCTCCCTGTGAAAAGGAAGTATAACTTTCCCATGGAAGATCAAACAGACGAACAAATTCATTCCTCTCGTCTGACTGACTCTAGTAAACTTAATTTGCATACCATGGCATGAAGAAGGATAGTACGTTAGTGCGCTATCCAAAAACAACATCATGTGTGAACAGTGGAACAGCTGTTTGTACCTGAGGGAGAATCGAGCGCTGGAAGAACAAAGTGATCGAACTGCGGTGGCACGTCAATTATTTTGTCCTGGGTTATAAATACAGTTCACTCACGAAGGCAGGCAGGTGCTGCACCCAACTTCAAAAGGTGTGAAGTATGTGGGCGAGGAGCCAGCCAGCAATCATCTGAATTATCCATGTTAGGATGATAAAGTCAGAATTGACAAAACCTCAAACATCACTTGTGGTGCTTGCCTGCACACTTTGCGATGGCATGTAATTGCGTTGGCATCTCCAGGCTGATGTTCCGTGACACACTCAGCCATCACTCAAGACAAAAGGTTGTCATCATCTGATGAAATTATGATTATTAACCAGAGAAATGAGTCATTTTGCTGCAGCCAACACCGAGACTGACGAGCATAGGTTTGTTTATAGTATCAGCGAAGTGGTGGATTCTAAATGCATTTCAAATGAAAGGGGTTACACATGGTCACATCATTACAAATGTTGTGGCGTAATTATGGAGCTATGCTTACAGTGTGTACAGGTTTACACACCTGTCCTCATTTCACCCGACGACAAAGGCCGGATTAGAAATGTTGTCAAGTGTGATTTGTTGAAATGTGTAGACACAGGCGTCGGTTGTCATTTATATTACACTTTTAAAAGCCGCGATCAAAGCCTCCACTTTGTAGCGGGGCCCCACTCTTCAGCGGTGGGGAAGTCATCCTGTAACCAGAAGGTCATTGGTTCCATTCCAGCCTTACCTTTCCTGCATGTTGGAGTGTCCTTGGACAAAATACTTAACCCCATGTTACTCCTTGTATGCGCTATATACCTATACAGAAAATCCATTGCTGCTGCCCCTGTGACCCGATATTGGACAAGCGGCTGATAACTCTTAAGTAAGATTGTGTTGAATAGATTTGATGGAACATTGTGGTGATCGATGCCAGAGCCCATGGGTCTCTGAGCCTCCATGCTGGTGTCAATACAATGCAGGTTACACAAGATTATGTTGATAATGATTGATTCAGTTCATCCTGCATGACATCACCCTTTGGTAATGGATTTTACCAATGGAGTAAACTGAAGTCCGTTCTTTCTAAATGTCAAGTGACTTGGACATTGATTACCTTTGACATCCATACCTTTGGGCAAAGACTCCATAGGTCAGGCAGTAGCAGTACAAATGTCACTGCAGTATTTATCTATATGTCTGAAAAGCATGCAGAGTTGGAGAGGTCATCCTTAAACCAAAGGGTGGGTCGTTCAACCAGTGTGGGGGAAGATGTGTGAAGTGGTGAATGTGAAGTGAAGTGGGGTCACTGAGACTGGAGAAGAGAACTGGTGCAGCGTCATCCACACTCACATGACCAGTGTGAGAATCCTGCTCCCCTCTGCCTGGTTCCCAGAGTCAGTGAGTGAGTGGAAACCCATTCAGGCGAAAATACTTTGGCCCGGGGAGCCGGAGCGGCAGAGCTGCAGAACCCAGCCACCCTCAGAGCCGGTCCAAGTCAGGACGGAAGAGAGAGGGAGCAGCCCTGGGGCAAATACCAGGCTGTCTGAACAAGAAGGGGAAACTTCATTCCAAATCTGACAGCACTTCATGGGCCAGGAGGGAGCTTCAATTCACACATAATTACTCTGGTTTGGCAGAGATCGGGAGCTTGTTGAAGAATAGTGGATTTAATTAGCAGTCAGAAATGAGCTATTTCACGTTTTGATCTGGTGCCGCGCAGGTTTGGATCAAAGCGTGAACGCGAACGAGGCTCAGATTCTAAATCCGAGGTTGGTCCATTCAGTCGGGTTTTCTCCTGCTGGCTCCAGAACACAGCGTTTGAACACAGCCCCGAACTTTTTCCTCTGTCAGGTTTGTTGGTTCCGCCACTGCTGCACCTTTAAACAATCACAATTTTGCACTTTTCCAATCGACAGAGATTCAGGATTTGCCTTTCAGATGTGAGGTTCGCCGGACAGATTACACATTAGACTCAGAGTCAGATTATTTTAACGTCAAATGCAGAACGACACATTGGCCAGAACATATCAAGGAAATATTGAAATGTGCCACCCAAGAGTCTGACGTCCAGTTTTCTGGATTCACCACCCGACGATACAACCTGCCAGTCACTGTAGGGATTGTGGTGTGTGTGTGTGTGTGTGTGTGTGTGTGTGCGTGTGCGTGCGTGTGCGTGTGTGTGTGTGCGTGTGCCAGCGGTTGAGGTCCGACTGGAAACATAATACACAGGTCGTGAAACACAGGACTGAGGTATGACTATGTGGAGGATCTTGGGAACAGGGGGAAACGGTTAAAGTATTTACTGTTGAGGTGGTCCTGCTTTAGCGTGACTTTGAGTTTTTGAGTAATGGTCCAAGGCGCCTGAAGAACACTTAGAGAGCGAGAGTAGAGCCACAGAGGAATGCGCAAAGGCCGTTTTCAAACTGCCGAGCTGGGCAGAGCTCCTAAATCATGTCGGAGAACTGGATACAGAATGTTTTTACACTCACTCCCACAGAGTCACCAGGTTAGCCACCACCACTGCTGCAGGAGAACACACACCTCCGTGATTGGCCATATATCTCACCAGGCCTCCAGACACATGCTTCCCACCCAACATGTGTTAATGGCAGCAAAGGCACAGTGAGTGTTGGACGTCAGAATATCGGTCTGACGCGTGGCTTCACTGTCGGAACCTGCCATGAACACCGATGCTGATTCCATGAGACATGACATACACGAGGTTGATTGACAGGTGAAAAGATGAAAGTCAAACTCATTAAAGTCTAACTCAGGCTGAACTGGGGATGTTGTTTCAAGCCAACACCTTGGTGCCCTAATTCCACAGGAGACACAACACGTGAGGGATAAAGAAACTCAACTAGATTCCATTGAAACTGGACTAATGAGTTTGGTGGATTGTTAATTACATTAATGACTCAATGATTAATCTTCAGATCAGAACACAACAATTAAAGAGGCAGCATGTGAGGAATACAGCCCAAACCTCCATTGAGTCTCTCTCTCTCTCTTTCTCTCACATTCTCTCTCTCTCTCTCTCTCTCTCTCTCTCTCTCACCCTCTCCTCTGAACATCATCCTATATGTGGGTAAACAGCCAAAAAGGCTCAGTATCCATCCATCCATTAATCCATCCATCCACCCATGCAACTTTACATCAATCATTCATCCATCTATCATCAGTCTTTCCACCTATTCATCCATTGATACATCCATACATCCATACATCCATCCATGCATCCATCCTTCTATCCTGCCATCCATCATCCATCAATCCCTCCATCCACCCTTTCCATCATGCCATCCATCCATCCATCCATCCAACATGGCATCCATTCCACACTCAGTGACCTCACACCTGAGCTCTGTGTTGACGGGTCCAGACCACAGACTACAGTTACTATGTGAAAGAGGGGGGAGAGAGAGGGGGAGGAGAGATGATGAGTGGGAGAACATGGAGAGACAGACAGAATGATCTGCTCAGAATCTAACAGCAGACGCTCCGTCCTCCAGCTCGGATTCCTGAGAACCCGACCATTGTGGAAAACCTCGAGCCAGACTTCCAACTGGATTCCTGCTGACCGCTGGAACTCGACAGGGAGACAGACGCTGGATCAGATGTGATATTCACAGAAGCATGTGACTGAGGATAAACTCCATCTACGTATATGAGCAGTATATTTGTTTTGTTTGTGCGCAGAGAAACAGCTGAACTATTTCACATGTTTACTTATTTATTACTTAGCTGCTGGTGCCACCCTCAACACAATGTTTCCATGATCTTGAGATATATTATTGGTGTTTTATACATGTATCAGAGTCCATGATAAGTGACCATCATGATCTATGATTCGTGGTCCTGGGTTCATGAAACTGCATGGATTTATAAAGATACAGATACAAACAGGATTTATAGTGATACAGGCTCTATAATAAAAAAAAGTCCACCAGATACATACTTAACAAATATAATTCTGCAAACTAATCAATACTATTAAAATACCCACGATTCACATTAACCTTCACCAGGACTTCACAACATATATTTTGAACTATTAAATCTGGGCTTAGGTTCATGAGTTCCACTGGTCCTGTGTTTACAATGGAAAGGGTCGTCAAGAGGTAAGAAACACACACACACAGACCCACACACACATACACACACACACACACACACACACACACACACACACACACACACACACACACACACACACACACACACACACACACACACACACACATTCACACACACACACACACACAAACACCTGTTTGCCTGTCTTTGTAGTTAGTGTGGTAACATCTGTGTGCCACTGAGTTTCCAGCTCGGTCAGCAGCTTGTAATGTGTTCATATAAACACAAAGATACACACACACACACACACACACACACACACACACACACACACAGAGTGGAAAGTGAAAGTTCAAAGTGCACGTTGCCCTTTTTGACTTTGAGTTGATGCAACGATGATGAAGATGAGTCTTTAATGACTCGGTCTCAGAGAATAGCTAGAGAGGTGGAGTCAGACCTGACGTGTCTCAGCCTGATACAGTCAATCTAAATCACTCCTGAGCCAATGTGACTGAACGCTGAACCCAATTCCAACATTTGGTCCACCAAGAGCCATTTAACTGAGATGTTTTTCTGACTGTATAAACCGACGCTGTAATCTAATACGTTCTTGTATCAAAATGTATTAGTCTGGAGGAGAGACATCTATAAAAGTGAAGAGTTAAATCCCTGCGATCCCTCCGGAGGATCTTGTTTTCCGCTCACCACCCGAACCCTCACCACCTCATCCTCCTCGCACTGTTTTTCTGACGCTCGACTGAAAAAAAAGCTTTTATTTTTAATATCTGAAATCTGGCGCTGCTGTGGCAACTCTACATCATGTTGTCAGGTCAGGATCCAAACTACACAGAGAGAGAGAGAGAGAGAGAGCATTCCACATGAGGAGTGTTTCACTAACATCATTGTATGTCATGGAGGAGACATCCCAGGTGGAGCGGAGCACAACGGACCAACCGGCCAGATTTTTCAGCAAATATAAATTTTCATGGCACAGAGATCACCCAGTGAGTGGAAACATGTCATATGACACTTGTAATATTCTCTAAAAGAACATAAGAATAGACATCCGTGCTCTCCCTCGGGGGCTACAGAGCTCAGAATGTATAAATAGGTGAATACTGTGACCACACAGCCTGTGTGGCTGTGCTTCTATGGGCCATGTCAGTCTGCAGCTCACTACACGTCAGGCAACTATAGAGTCAGAGGACTTATTCTATCAACAGACAATTCAATAATAATTCAAATAATCTGTTCTAATGATTCCAATGATGAGCCTTTATTCAATCTTCATCTCAGCAAAACGGGTTAAGTTGAACCAAAGATTACATTCACTACAAACACTCTGATTTAAGTAAAATGTTTGTTGTTTCTAATTCTTTATTTTATTTAACTCACTTATTTTTATTCTATCAAAGTTGTGCATAATTAAGGGGCGTGGCCTCTTGAGTGACACCTGGGCCGACCTGCCATGTCCTGTGGAGCGCCACAGGCCCCACCCCCAGCTCAACCTGCGCCCCGCCTCTTTGCCCATTTTGGGCCAAAACAGGAAGTAGGAGGAGTTAGGCATCAGCAAGGTCAATCAGCGGCAGTTACTCAACATCACCACCTGGCAAACACAACACAGCTGTGTCCCCACCTTCCTGCAGACCCTCTCATCAATGACCTTTCACCCTGACCTTGACCTTTGACCCCCTGCTGCATCTTTCGCCTCCCTGCGTGACAGCAGGTGATGAGCTTTTTCCTGCAGACTAAGAAGGGCAGTGCCCCCACCCCCCACCCCCACCCCACCATCCTGTGGACCTAAGAGAGGCTGCATGGACACTCACACACAGATTGTGTATCCCATCATCGCTGCTCACGTCCTCACAGGAACAACCAGGGGAAGTCAACAGCAGCACTAAAGTATGCGATGGATGAAAGTGAAATGTAAACAGGAAGTATCATTATCAAGTCACATTATCAGTCAAAATAAACAAACAAAAAATGACGAGGCGTGATTAAAGGTGCAGTGGGTAAGATTTCCGGCATTTTTGTCTCTTCTGGAAATATTACAAAAACAATGACATACTGAATGTGTAATCACCTATTTCTTCCATTAATCTTAAATGAGCCCATTAATGTACATTTAAAGAGGAGTGGGTCCTCTCTAGCCCTAACCCTAACCCTGGAAATTGTACCTGGACTTGTATTTCCACCATTCAGTTGAAATACCTGTGTTTGTGTGTGACCTACTCTCTGTCGGACACTCTGCCACCACGTGTCTTCACAGCCCGGTGGCTCCTCCTGCGTGTTGACTCTCCATGTTTAATTGTTGCCTCTGTTTTCTGAACAAATTGTTGCTATGACCCTTTCATCTTCACCCGCCACTCCAGAACAAAACCTGTAGTGGTCTTTGGAAATGAGTTGGAGATTAGCGTGTGACACCGTTCCGCCTATTGAGATATTCTCACATCTCATTATATGTTGTTCTAACAACAGAGGTCATTTGTGTTTAATTAACAACTGGGCTACTTCCATGTTCTCATCCAGGAGCCAAATTCTATTCTACCATTGTACTGTATTTGTTGTGAATTAACTAATGAACTAAACTTTGTAGTGTATAAAGTGCACTTTTATAGGAAAAATGAAAAGAATCGTGATATTGATGTTCTCAGGAGTCACCTGATTTCTCAGATTTTTCATGATTCCAAGAAATGAGTTTTTTTCTCTGCTCACTAATTCTATTAAACTCTGGAGAAAAAACAGGTCCTATCATCAGTCTGAACAGCAACATTTTGAGTTCTTATAAATTAAGTCTACAATGTTGACGGAAATCACCCACACCCACACTGACACACACACACACACACACACACACGAGCCGCTGACCTCATGCAAATGTGTCATTCATCTTCAACATGCAGTTACTCCACCGCTACATGTCTCTTAACTCTTCACACTGTCCATTTAACATTAAACAGCTTGATCTGATCCAGCTCACTGTGTGTGTGTTGTGTGTGTGAGTGTGTGTGTGACACAGACAGGACGTCCTGCATTTGGACACCGAGTCAGCCTCAGTGTATCAGGGTGTCTCCAGTCTCCTCAGCGCTGTCGTTCATCACGACAGATGAGCGGCAAAGTGATTTCAGCGGCCGTGTCCCGCTCTGCCGTCATCATTTCATCATTCTCATTGCCGTCATCATTCCTGAGGGGAAATCATCACATCAGCTGCACATGAGCTCATGGCCCTGCCCGTGTGTGACAGGCAGGATGGATCACTGCACTGTCAACTGACTGCATGTACAGTATCCACACACACACACACACACACACACACAGGGACACACACACACCGGTGCCCGACATGTGAGCGAGACAGACTAAAAAGGATTTCTTGAAAAAGGAAAGTCTGCATGTTTTCACAGTTGCCAGGGCGATCCGGGCCCAAACACTTCATTTCCCCCCGAGCTCACATCCTCTTTGGAGGCACCGCACACATTCATAACATGCATGCGCTCAACCACACATTCTACACATACACCAGCACGTAACATGAGCGGGGCCGGGCGCCCGCTCGCCTTCTCCCCCGTCCCTGGAGAGCGGCAGGGCAGGCGTTTCCAGAGGAGGCCCCCTTCCAGCAGAACTCGGGGTGTTTTCCAGCCCTGGCCTCGGCTGCATTAGGGCCTGGCCGCCCTACAAAGAGGCTCTGGCAGTAAATCGGCCGCTCAGCGCGTTATGGCGCAACAGCTCCGACAAGAAAGAAATGTCACAGGACCCTGCTGCCAGACCTCAGCGAACGGCTGGCTAAAGATGTGAACGAGAGCCAAGAGGGGATTCCTGCTCCACAAACGTCACGGAGGAGGGCGGGGGGGGAGGAGGGGGGGCTGACGTCTGAATATGTCATCATGGGTCGTTATGGATCCATGCCAGAGCTGAGAGTGTGGCTACGCTGATTTTAGTGTGTGTGTGTGTGTGTGTGTGTGTGTGTGAGTGTCACAATTAAATGAGTGTGTGTGTTGACGCTGTTCATGTGTGTGTCCCTTGAAATAAGTCCATTACCTAACTCCATCTGACATGTGTTTGTTGATGTGCTGCAGCTGAATCCATCAACTCACCAATGAAACCACATTTAAATCCACTAGATCTGTTTATCCGCAATAGATTGCACACATGCATGAATATCAGTCCCCAAAAAATATTTTCATAGTGAGCCATGAACTATTTTTCGGGGGGGGGGGGCAACACAACAAAATCTAATGGCTTCTTGCTCAAAAGGAAGTTTAACAGAAATCTATTTGCAGTTTTCTCTATATTCCTGCTGTAAAATAAAGAAAGGAAATCAACAGATGAGGAAACTTCACCAGCACGAGCTGAGGGCATCACACACGGCACAGACTGAGTTTGGCCCCCCGGCCCCCGAGGATTCCCTGGGCCCTGGAACCAACAGAGCAGAGAAAGACTAAAGAAGATTCTTGGATGAGGTGAAAAGCCTTGTAAGAATCTAAAAGCCGAGTGGATTTCACGACGTTACACTTCTGAGGGAAAACATGACCTGGATAAGTGAGGATCCTCTGGGCTGGGACATAATGTGTTTATCTAGAGATGTGATGAGTGTGTGTTGTTTACTGCTGCAGTGAAGCCTCTCGCTGCTCGGAGGTTTATGGCTCCACTGCACCTACGAGCTGCAGAGATCCCATCTTGAAGTCAGTGCAGGACAGAAAGAATGCATTAAAGAGGGGATTTCACAACACACATGCTAGTTATTCCATTTCTGGAAATGGCCCATGATGGCTGTTTTAGCAGTTTCTGCACGGCCCGCACACACACACACACATACACACACACACACACACACATTATCCCCCATGTTTGGCTGAATGTCCAGAGGAGATTCAACAGCCATTATATTTATTATTGCTCTGTGTGAGTGTGTGCTCCCTGTGCTTCCATCCAACTCTGTTTGGTTAAAGAATCCTGTGTGTGTGTGTGTGTGTGTGTGTGTGTGTGTATGTGTGTGTGTGTGTGTGTGTGGCTGGGACGGGATCATTCCCCAACCAATGCAGCTCTGTGGCGAGGTAACAACACTCTTTTCATTATCAGTGATGATGGATATCTATCTATCCATCCATCATCCATCCATCGTGTTTTGATGCATAGACTATTTAAATATCTAAATTATGGATTTATGGGTTCCGCAATAACTTAAAGGTCCAGTGTGTAGAATTTACATGAAATGATTTCATTAGAAATTAAATGAAAAAGATATTGCATGCTACCAAATGTTGTCGAAATGAGCCTTTTATATTTACAACATCGCCACTAGATGTCAGTAAAGCCTACTCTCTGCACCTTGAAAGGATGCATCAGGTGAAATGCTTTGCCCTTGTTTACACTATCCCTCTAGTCTCCAGAGCTTCCGAGCTGGATCCATCCATCACAGGAAATAGTCCCCAAACAAATGCAATATTTCCAGAGGACAGTGAGATTCAGAAATAAGAAAATACTTCCTTTACCACATAAGAAAGACATTAAATTATCTCACCGGTTGTTTTTGGCAGAGAGACAGGAAGATTTAGAAGACAGATATTTTTCTCCGTCCCTTCATTTTGAACATTGTGAAAAGGTTGAAGAAGTTCCCTCCTCTGTCTCCTGCATCCCAGAGGCACTGAAGGGGAAGCCGCTCCAACCTTTGCTGTTCTGACATGCCAGATCTACAGCCAATGATGTGAAGTGCAGGAAAACCAGCTTTGAAAACCCCCGTCTGGATGTTTCCCCCTGGCGGTGCAGAGTCCAGCCACAGCTCTCTGAGTGTATGTGTGTGTGTGTGTGTGTGTGTGTGTGTGTGTGTGTGTGATTGAGCATTAACACCTGCACCTAACACCCCATTCATAAACATATGTCCCATCATCAGCCAATCAGTATCTCAAGTGATTGATCATTAGTCAAGAGCTAGTGAGTACTACACAGAGATTAAAGGATCATTATGCAGGATTCCTCTTAAAAAAACTAAATCAAATTAAAGTCATCTATTTCAGTCATAACTCGCAACGTCATAACCTTTAGGCCACGCCTACTTGCTCGATGACAGTAGAGGCCATGAGATAAAGTCAGCCGAAAGTCCAGAGGCTCCAACATGGACATCTGCATTCACACTTAAAATAATAATAATAATAATAATGGACTCTGGAGTTAATACAGAGGCACTTCAATTCTAGAGTAGGTCTGAGGACCACAGTGAGGTGATAATATTTTCATACAATGATATATTTATATTAATTAACGAAACGGCACAGACAACGATATTCATGAAGAGTACACAAACCACAGGGCTTCATAATGTAGTATGTTTGTTATTGAGTCTTTAAACCCTTTTCAATATATTCATGGATAGAGAGAGGGGGAGAGGGAGAGACTTTCCCATTGCTTCTGAAATATAAAGTTATGTATTGGAGGAAGTTGACCCGGTCACAGATATATTATTTCATTTTCAAAGCCGCTCCAATCCGCTGCATTCATCTCGGAGAGAAACTTTATTCTCCTGCAGGAAACAGGCGGAAACACGTCTTCTTCTTGGCTGGCGTCCACATCAAACTGTGGAAGTCAATGAGGTTTGGGGATCAGTTGAACCGTGCGCGTGGAAAAAAGTGCTCCGCCGCTTCCAGCTCTGAGAGAACTCTTTATTTAATCACTTAATCCAATTGTTGTCCTTGTCATATCTGTTCCTGATGGATCTGATGAGTCCCCGTTAGCTTTGCTTATCACGTCGAATCGCACACTTATCGCTGACAACAGCTGGAGAGACTTAAGAATAAAAATAGGTGATCACAATAAGTGAGACAACATATGGGGGCGACTCCTTTCTTGAGTCTCTGACCTCCAGTTTAAGTAGATAGGTTCATTTTTATGAACAAACCCTCGTAAAAGTTCTACTTTTTGCTTTTGCACCTCTCTTCCAAACACACGTCACACGCGGTTACGTCCATGGTTCTCAGCAACAGTATTTCTCAACTGTGGGGAAGAGCGCGGTTCCGCCGGCTTCATCAGGTCGAGTCCCCACTGTGTGTGCACTCGTGCATTGGAAAGGTTATTCTCACTGGGCTGTGGGGAGTTACTGCACCAAGAGAAGAAGCCGAAGTACCTTTCAGTCCTGTTCATGAGTGAGGGGATGATGGAGCGTGAGATGGATAAGGTGGTGGGGTTGGGGGGGGGGGGGGGGGGGGTTTTTTTTTTATGTCCA
>JAFBJT010105971.1:66279-86573 GCA_016785325.1 Chascanopsetta lugubris | reverse complement strand
GGGGGGGGGGGGGGGGGGGGGGGGGGGGGGGGGGGGGGGGGGGTTGGATCTATGTTCCAAGCCCCAAAAGACCAAAAGAACTCAGATATCAGGAGAGAGCTCAGAGGCTGAGAGGAGACAATTGAGGCAAGTGGGGCATCCAGTCATCACGTCTCCTGGGTGTCTCACACTGGCAGAGATCCAAGGCTCAAATGGGCAGAGCGACAAAGGGAGCGACCCAGAACTACACATCCCATCTGGCCTGTGTGGAATCCCGCAGGAGGAGCTGAAAACCATGGGATGCCTCGTCGGGGAGAGCTGACTTTGCCGGCTCCCTTTGTCACTCATGCCGGAACAAGTCCTTAAAAAAGGAGCAATCATGATCTAACAAAAGCTACATTTGCCAAACGTTGAGTTGATTTCATGCCGGATGCTCAATTTTCAAAAACTCACTTCAGACCTGTTGTCTCATCCTCACATCAACGGGAGACAATCGCTGCTGCTACAGGTGAACTCTTGGTCTCATCTTTAAGTCCAGTCCCTCCCCAATAAAGATAAAGACACCGTGTCAACAAGGATCCACACTTTACTGCCTGACACACACTCGCAGTCACAATCCGTCTGTACAGGACCGTTAAAAGGCTCAGATAGTAAAGTCTGACGTCTGTGTGTGTATGTGTGTGTGTGTGTGTGTGCGTGTGTGTGTGTGTGTGCACACTGTGTGTGCACACTGTGTGTGCCTCATTTAATGGCAGCAGTCAGACTGTCTCTGAGGCCTGACAGCAGAGACACACATCACAACAGACTGATGAGCAATCAATGCACCACCAGAGGGAGGATTAATACTTTGCACATGACATTAATTTATACGACTGCTTCAGTGTGTGTGTGTGTGTGTGTGTGTGTGTGTGTTGTGTGTGTGTGTGTGTGTGTCTAAACTACAGCTTAGATTTGTGAGTATCTTGGGGACATGTGTAATTACAGCGGTGTCAGGCTGCCGCCACATCTCAGTAAGAAAACAGTGCTGGGCCAACAAAGGATGTGAGGTTTTCCTTCCCCTTGTCTATGTGAAGCCCTGTGAGAAAAAGTCTGATTGGTAAGTGCGGGCTATATAAATACATTTGATTTGACTGCTTAAATATTCACATCTTCTAACATGTCACAGAGCTGTTCTGCCACATCTGAGATGTACAGAATAATCATAATAATATGCAAAACACATGTGTTTTTATTTTCTTCATCAGCAGACATTTTGAAATCCACCCTGTATGTTTGAGATGTGTTATGCAGGGGTCACACTGGTTTCATGTAGCATCGCAATGGAGCACTATATGTGTGATCATTAAAGGTGCAGTGTGTACGATTTCTGTCATTTTTGTCACTTCTATGAATATTACAAGACAATGACATACTACATCGTCATGAATTTATAATCATCTAAATGTTTTATTTTTTTCTCCCTGACCCTTGAATGAGCCCATGAATGTATATTTACATGAAGAGAAGTGGTCACACAGCCACCAAATGTTACACACTGCACCTTTAAGTATCATGATTCTTTATGCCTCATGCTGCCATGTCGTTAAGGGCTTCGTAGGGTATGAACTGAATTCTATCGAACAATTGTGAGCGTCATTCTGAATAAGGTTGGTGACACTAATGTGTGTGAACGAGGCACCACACCACACCTGCTACACAGGTACATGCTTTCAGGCTTCATGTGTGCACACACACACACACACAGCAGGAAGCTGGAAGCAGGAAGCACGCACACAGGTAGAGTCAGGCCTGTCACTGTAATTGCTCCAGTTAATTGTGTGGTAATGTAAGAAGGTCACTGGCACAGATTAAGCTGCCAAATTCTCCGACCAGTGTTCATGTGAGTGAGAGTCACGTTGCTGCTGTGACACACAGAGGAGCTGGCCTGATTTGTAAAGCGAGACAATGTGTGTGTGTGATCTGAGTCCCAAATATTTGTAGGAGCCACAATCCTGGACCTGGAACTTAGAGACGCAAAGTAACCAAGACATTGACATCAGTTATGATAGTTTCTCCATGGTGACTGAGGACATCTCACAGCTCTAACTTGGTCACTGAGCTGCCAGGCTCACACACATGGATTTGACTGTGCCATCTCCTGGTGTGACAGGGCACTGACACACTGCTGACAGGCCAGTGTGTGTGTGTGTGTGTGTGTGTGTGTGTGTATCCTGTATTCATTGCTGTTAAAGCTAAGTATACAGAATTCAGAGGCACATAATGTCGGACTGGGTGCAGTTAAAGGAGACTGTATCAAAAAAATGATGAGAGAACATTATTTTTCCTATGACACTTTTTTAGGTGAGGCCAACAACTTTTGGAATTACCCTCGAATGATATGAGATGATCAATCAAGTGTTATTTGTTCAGCCTATATTCACAATTTAATTATAGCGTAATACACACTGATAAAAACCACATTCTTAAACTTTATTTATTCTCTGGGATTAGTCCCCTAGAATCCAACATGTGATTCATGAAATAAGGATAAACAAATATCTTATCTCTCATTACAGTGAAGAACTGATTGACAATGTCAACACATAAATAAAAGTAACCGCTCTCTTCTGTATTCCATGCACACAGAGTCTCTGCTTTATGAGACGTTTGCTCCTTATAAATAATGACGAACTCCATCTAACGAGACGTTATCACTTCTCAGGAATGTCTCTGACTACAGTAACGTTTTCCTGTGTTTTGTTTGGGATCATCTCATCATGAATCAGTGGAAGATGGAGGACGGTCTGTCTCTGTCATGTACTTGTCACTTTGCGCTCGTTGGTTATGTTCACTCCATTTATTCCTTACGGGAGAATCACAAGGTAGTTTCCCTCCTCTGGATCATCCCACTTGATCTTTATCTCCCAAATGAAAGTGTCTGACGGACCAAAGGCATCCAAATCCGTGATTCATGTGTATGTGTGTGTGTGTGTGTGTGTCTGTGTGTGTGTGTGCAGTGGCTGGTCAGATGAGGCTCCATCACACGGCTCGGAAAACAAAAGCACTGCAGACCAGATGTGTCATCACACAGCCAGCAGCATTTGGCTGTTATCAGTGTAGCTTTACTGAAACAAGCCAACAGACCCATGTTGATATTACTCAAACAAAGCAGCCCCACGCCCACAATACTCACACACACACACACACACACACACACACACACACACACACACACACACACACCTTAAGCCACCATCATGGGAGTCCAACTTTAACATTAACAATAAAACACTGAAAACCACCCGAGACAGTACCGTGTGTATGCATGGCTGTTTTGATTTTGTCTCATTACAAATCACTATAATTTAAAGGTGCAGTCCGTAACACCTCTTATTATCAGGTAAAATCCAGACAGCTCTCAATAAACAAAGACGTAAATCTGCTGTCAGCTGCTCTTGAGATGACACAACTAATCATTTCATTCCTGACTGATGAAAATTCTTGGCTGGTGAATCTGTCACCTGAAGCGACCCAGCAACCTTTGTACATTCTGCACATGCTCTCGCAATGTACGTGTGAGTCTTCAGATGTCTGTGTGCAAGATCTTTGTCCTCAAGGTCAGTCACTTCATACGTAAGTAGGAAACAAAACATGTATTTCGAGTCATGTTTGTGTTGAAGCGATGCCTTTAACATGTTGAGACAGAAGTGAATATTTCTACAGAGTCGGTTGAGAAAACGTGTCGTGGTTGGAGTCCAATGGATGCAGCTGCTGCTCCCACATGGACAGATACGTCTTTTCTAACAGGCGCACGTCAGGAGCTCAGAGGAATTACACATTGTTCTGTTTAAAGATGAGCTGTTGATCCACATCTTCTGGAAACCAAAGAGCAACTTCATGACAGTTTCCTTTTCGAAGCACATTTAAAAAGAATGAGTTAGTGTTCACTGTGACCCAGAGATATTTCTACATTTGCTCAAGCTATAAATATGGAGTCATTTCTGCCTGCACCTATTAGACCTCACCATCAAGTTTGACTAGAATGAGTCAGAAACTGTCACCTACAAACACTGGAGGAGTTGGATCTCTGTGCCAAGCGCAAAGGTGCGTAACCACAACCAGAACACCTCAAGGAAACAGTGCAACAGGTTTGTAGGTCAATTCCTACATCTGATTATTGTCAGGATATAAAAGCATCGCAGGGTTGCTGTAAATGTACTTTATCAAAAAAGAGAGTTTAACAATAAAGATTATATATGACATGAGACTGAGATGCATGTGAAACGGTGACTTTACTCTGTGTGTGTGTGTGTGTGTGTGTGCGTGTGTGTGTGTGTGTGTGGAGAATGGCTGCAGTCTAGACGGCTGATCCCATCTGTCCTTTTCCCATGATCCAAGAGAACAACACTGTCCCGACCTGTGACATCCTCTCTCTGAAGAGTCTGACAGGTCTGGTGGTCTTCATAAAAAACAAAAGTGGCTCCTGTGATGCCAGTGAAATAAAGAGTGTGTATGATTTAGTGACATCTAGTGGCGGATGCTGGATGTTGCAGGTGAATACCCCCTAACCGCACCAGAGAGTAGCCTTCAGGTATCATTAAAATACAATGTCTTCTATAGCTACTGTAAAAACATGGGGGTCCAACATGGCAGCCTCCATGGAGAGGACACCCCATGTAAGTATAAAGAGCTCAGTGTCTCCAGTGAGAAAATAGTTCTGTACATTCAGATTGAAATACCCACAAAAAAAACAACAACAACAACAAAACAATGTCACCCACATTCTTTAACACTGGACCTTTAAACGTGGAGGACGCCGCGGGACACAAACGCTCATTTGATTGACTGGACCACTGTCCGTCATCCTTCAGTGTGCTCCACCGGTGCATGCCCTCGCATGACACAGTCGGCAGAGCACATCCCGCTTGTTTACACAGGTCACGTGGTAATTTTGGCGACAATTATGAGGTGTAATGATCTGACTGACAGACACAACAGTGGGGATTTACTGGCTAAGCCGCAGGTACGCTCGCTATGCAGACAGCAGTTGACCTGTTATGCTACCGGCTTTGTCCCGTCGCTCCGCGGCAAAGTGCAGTGACAGATCTGGGCTACAGCTCATGGGAATCTGCTACCCCACGGAATGTGGCTACGAGGAAGGAGTCAGGAATCCCAAACATGAGACTCACCTGAACGCCGCGGCCAGAAACAAGCCGGCAGACTGCTGTGTCGGTGGGGCCAGAGACCCCCACCGACACAGCAGTCAGGGGAGTCCCTTTCCCACTGCACCGCTACTGAGGAGGCAGCGCCGGGACTCTGTTGACTCGAACGGACTCATTAGCACACGTTCAAGGAACAATATTGTCTCGGCACACATCAAAGACTACAAAGGGAGTCGGCTTCCAGCAGTTTGACAGTAGGTGATGTTGTGCTACCGACAGGCCCGGTGACATGGAGTGGCCCAGGTATGAAGATGACTGGTCTTGTACAATTACCACGGACACCAATACAAATGTAATTATATATCTCTGCCGTTATATTTCTGTCTGCAGTCGGCGTAAAACATGATGTGAAAGCAAGAAAATACACTTTTTCATACATGTGAGTTCTACAAAACTCCAACTCCTGTTTTTACTTTCTCCCTGAAATGCTCTGAGGAGCTCCTCCCCCTCCCTCATGGAGAGCGCTCTGATTGGTCAACTGGCTCTCAGATGGTCTTAGAAGTTTCGGTGTAGGCCACATTCATCTCCTAAAGAATCTAAGTTGGCGTAATAAAGACATTTAACACCCGTGTTAGAGGTGTGTCCCCTCCCACACACATGGCTGCCTCTTATTCAAATTGGACACAAACTTTAAGAGCCACTGACCAGCTGTTGATCAGATACATTCGGTTAAATGTGGGAAAGTGTGAGAAAGGAGTGAGAGAGGCGGATTCACTCTGTATGAAGGTTCTGAGTGTGTGACTAAAGCTCAGTCCTCTGATTATTTTCTGAACAAGTGAAGAATGTCTGACTGTTTCCTTTTCAAGTCTCTTGCAAAATGTGTGTAAAGAGAAAATATGGGCTTTATAATCATGTGTGCACTTCTGTACACGTGTGTGTGTATGTGTGTGTGTGTGTGTGTGTGTGTGTGTGTGTGTGTGTGTGAGTGTGTGTAAAGGTCTCAGCAGTGAGAGTTTATTCTTCTCACTCTTCTCACTCCACCTGCTGTAGGGGAATGTTCTCCAGCTGTGGCACACACACACACAGACACACACAGACACACACACACACACACACACACACACACACACACACACACACACACGTATGTATCATCAGTCATCATGATCTATCAAAGAGTTCATGTTATAGTCATATGATAGATGAAGATATCCTGGATCATATTGTTATTGTTATTATTATTATTGTTATTACAGTAATGATCATTAATCATCATTACCACCACCACCACCACCACCATCATCATCATCATCATCATCATCATCATCATCATCATCATCTAGGGCTGTAAATGACTATAATTTGGTCTCATTGACCCATGTCAGGTCAGATGGTTCTACATCTTTACATACATTCAACATCTAACATCTGGAGTCTCTGCTTTCACTGTTGTTACCTGACATAAATAAATGAATGTCGACTCCTGTTCTGACACGTTGGGGTTTATGACCTAATAGCACTGCAGATTAAATGTAATAACAGCCCTGTGGTGAGAGGCTCGTAAATATGGCGCATTTAAAATCAGTCAACCACAGAACAACTAAATCTGATGAGATTCAATGAGCGGTGTTTTGAATACGTCACCGCGGGACAGGGGCAGTTACAGGTGTGCTGTGCAGAAAGTGCCCTGCCCGTGCGTTCAGGGGGGCAGTTGTTGCCTGAAGAGCAGTGAAAACAAACACATTCCTGTGCAGTTGTAACAGGTGTGTGCAGCTACTGGAGGCTTGGCAGGAAGGCCCGAGTCTCTCTAACCTGTAAACACTGCAGTGTGTTTTCCATCAGGAGGCTGCGAGTGAACAGGAGGAACGGGGGCTTTGATCCCAGCACCGTCCCACCTCGCCGCCCTTTGCTTCATTTTGACAAGAGCCACTTCAGATGCTTCGCGTCCACAACATCTCAGCCTGGGTCCCGGGCGCCGACCGGGGAAGCCGGTCACGTGGTCCGCACGGGAGCCGAGCCAACGCATAAACAACGGAGAGGTGTTGGCAGAGGTCGAACACTCCTCTCCGCCGCCGGTGATTTCACGGAGACAGTTTTCACTGAGTGATTAACAGCGTCGCAGCTCGGAGGAGAATGATCACTCTTGCATTCTGGCTCCGTCAATAAAGTCGACGACTCTGGAATACCCTGCTCAACATGCCGCCACTGGGACTGGATGGATGAAAGGATGGATGGAAGGATGGATGGAAGGATGGATGGATGGACATATCACTAGGGCAAACCACATAAAGGAAACTCCCCTCCTTCCACACTAATGCACTGACCGTGACGTGAAAATGAAACAGATGAACAACAGATGAATCATTTCAACAAACAGCAAGAAGGAAAGAAAAGTGAAAACTGAGACCAGAAGAATTCTCCATGTCCACAAGTGTAGATCTGACCCGACTCCACCAGCTCTTTTCTGGATCCAACCACAGCCACAGACGCACAGACCTTTAACCGTTAATCTACCTGAGAGTTTCCAGTCATCTCTCTGCTGCCAATTCAACAATGTGATACCGACCAATCACTTCTAGTTCTACACCGCCACCTTCACCTTCACCTCTGAATTCCTGAACGTGCCCCCAAGCATCATCCAGGAGACCATCATTGGCCATTCGCCTTCCTACATCCTCCCTCACTCTAACCCCTGGGAGGGCCACATCATTTCTGCTTCCTGTTGGAGTCCCAGCACGTTTATCTGTGTCTGTCCTCTGATGAGAGTCTGTAGGTCCTGACTCATGCACTCTGGCAGCTCCCCACCATGTGTGACGTAACACACCCGTTTTACGAGCAGTAAACGTTCCACGTCTCAATGTGAATTGCTGTTTATAGAGAGTTGGTGATTAATGGAAACAACAATGGATGTTCATCTCACTCTGCCATTATAGAGGCTGATGTTCAGTTTGAAAGAAGCACCTGAGGACACATGTCTCCCTGCTCCAACAGTCACGTGTCCACAGAGTGTGCAGTCACACCGGGTTGCTTCTTTAACACTCCCATGCATCACTCAATGGAACAGTGCTACGATAGAATGTGGCCTTAGTCTCTCTGCAGCCTGTATTTGTTCAGGCTAATCTCAGCTGTGTACATTGGGGCTTCCTGCACCTTTGTCAGTCACAAAGGCCTAAGCTCCTTTGGAGCAGAATATAAATGGATTTGTATTTGATTTGTGCAGGCTGCCATGTGGAGTTGTTTTAGCACGGAATACTTTTGTAACCAATAGTCAAGTACAGTCAGGTGGGTAGAGGATTTCAAACAGAGTGTGCGGCTCATGTTGTTAAACTACAGCGAGGCTGCTTGGTTTGGACCAAACGCAGTGAATCACTCCGTCATTCATCGTGATGTTATTTTACGCTTTTATTTGTTTAATCGTAAACAAGCATCTATTCATTCATCATCATCAGGAGTGTTTCCTGCTCACTTTGAACCAGTGAGGTGTGGCACCACAGTTGGACTATACTGACACTGTACCACATTTAAAGGTGCAGTGTGTAAGATTTGGTGACCTCTAGAGGTGAGGTTGCACGTTGTGTCCATCACCTCACCCTTCTGATCATGCAAGAGAACCTAGGGTCGACTTCCGTTGTCATTAAAACTCAAGTGATGTTTCGTATCTTCACTCTGGGCTACTATAAAAACATGGCAGCCCCCGTAGAGAGGACCCACTCCTCATGTAAATACACATTAATGGGTTCGTTTAAGGGTAATGATTATAAATCCATAAACATGCCAATATGTAATAGTTTTAGAATGTTTTCAGAAGTGAGAAAAATCACCAAAATCTTACACCCTGCACCTTTAAGGCGATACCTTTGTTTCAACAGGCTGAAGCGACCATGATGACATCACTCCAGTGGGTCTGCCTTCATACTGAAATCGTGCTGAGGCTGAAAGGTGACAATCAGTCAAAGCACTGTGAGTGTGTTTACATGTGGCACATGGTGCAGGTCGGAGCCAGACATGTGTTCGACTCTCATTGTGGAGGAATGTAGTCGGGTGCCACAGGTCTAAACACTGCCCACTCTCTGTGGTGTGGAAGGCTTTACTCTCCCATTACAGGATATGTGTGTGTGTCTGTGTGTGTGTGTGTGTATGTGTGTGTGTGTGTGTGTGTGTGTGTGTGTCTGGTGTTGGGTTCTCGGTGTGTATGTCTGCGCTTGGCATTACTGACAACAACCAACCCACTCCTGCTGTCTGGTGTGAGGTGTGACTCACAACACACACAAACACACGTTTAACACACAAATACCACATTGAGACGAGTGCCATCGCTGCACAGCAGACGCACTGCGACGCCGCGCTCATATGCTCTAACCCCTGAGCGCACACACACACACACGCGCGCGCGCACGCACGCACGCACACACACACACATACACACACACACACACAGATGCATTAACATATGTCACATGTTTAACATGAACGCTCCCTCATGTTGCATTAATTGCTCATCAGTCATTATTGTTTTGATCTCTCTCTCTCTCTCTCTCTCTCTCTCTCTCTCTCTCAAAATTGCATTGTAAGCACTTTTCCTTTGCATGCTCAAATTTCTGGAGGTACATGTTCCATCACCGTTGGATCATTAATCATATTCTATTTGTACAGCCCATGATCACAATCACACTTTGTCTCATAGAGCTTAATGAGGCGTAACGGTGTTTGCTCTTAAAGGTGCGTGGAGTCTCTGTCTCTGGCTCATCATTTGGATCTGATCAGTCGAACTCCTCCCTTCATCCTGATCACCATCACAAATGAAGGTGTCTGGACTTCTAAAAAAAGGAGCGTGACCGATTATTTCATTTGGACTGAAATAATTATTGGCTGGTCTCCCCGTGAGTGAGAGCAGACCTTTGAATTGCATTTAGCATTACTGGATGTTTCACAGTTTCCATGATCTAAGCAGATGTGTTGTCATCAGACTGTGGCCTCCTCTTCCTTCTGCTTGTCTCATGTTTGATATGACAAGTGACAGAGGAACACGCCGCCTGGCTGAGGGTTTCAAAGGTACACGGGGCAGCAGAGGATGCGTGAATCACTTTGGTTTAATCGTCTTTGTGCTGACTCAGCATTCTGATCAACATGATTGCCAATTAATGAAGCCTCTGATTACTCTGCATGTCCCTTCAAATCCGTGGAGGCCACATCTCATCTGCCTCGCCACTGAAGGTCCAGTGTGAGAAGGATGAATTGACGGATATCAAATATAAAACACGATAACGATGTTTTCATTCATTGTCGAAATGTACTATTTGTTTTCATTACCCCGGAAATGTCCCCTTCCATCGGTGAGTGATTTCAGGTTCCCCTCACTGACTGACTGACTCATTCATTCAGCTTCCTGACCCAGTCCCTCTCATGGTTTCCAGGATTCATGCTCTCTACACTTTCCCTGCCTCGACCAAACTGTGGTCACAGCTGTTCTCCCTCCTCACACTGCCTCTGCAGGCTTTGGCTCCAGAGCCGCTCCATTTATACACACTGCTGACAGACGCAGCAGGACCGAGCAGGATGGATGTGAAGGGAAGAGGAAGGATGGAGTGAACACACGTGGATGTTCAGGAACCTGGAAATCCTCTGGTGTGTAAACCTCAATTTTCAGTTTGACTGATAAAGACAGAATTATCATCATCTTATTAATATTATTATTATTATCACTTATTATATACACCATTCAATATTGAAGAGACATAAACACAAACCATGCACCATGTTAAGAGTAAACAAAACACACGTTTGACACGTGTGACCCGCTATTTGACCTTTAACCCCGGCCCATATATCAACTGTATGAGCACCATAATAACCACTGTGTGTGTGTGTGTGTGTGTGTGTGTGTGTGGGATTGAAACTGACAGATGTGTGTGTGGTCAGGTTTGAATAACAAGCAGTTTGAAGCTGCGATCACCAAACAGCAGAAGAGACACAGTGTATTTAATGTCATTCTCTCTGACTTCTGACATTACACATATTCCTGTGGGCCCTTTGTAGTGGATTGTATTTGCTATTTCAAGTTTGAAACACACACACACACACACAGACACACACACACGCACACATACACACACACACACAGCTTAATGAGCAGCCTTGAAGAAATGACTGTAAGAATCTCTGTGCCATATGTGGGGTCCCTTGGTCTTGTACGTGTGTGTGTGTGTGTATGTATCTATTTTTGTCATCGCGTAGATGTGATTATGTGGTGTGACTGTTCTATTTTTACTTTCTCTTTTCCACCAGAGCCCTTTCTTCTGCCCCTCTCCCTCCAGGCAGCAGACGTACCCTCTTATTTCAAACAGGGGAATCATCTGCAAACTGTTGCAGGATGACTCGAGCTGAATCATCACAGCTCTGTGTCAATCGATGGAGATCTCTCCCCACCCAGCACCCAGCACCCAGCACCCAGCACCTAGCACCCAGCATCCAGCACCCAGCACCCAGCACCCTCAAACTGACCAACCAACCCAAAACCCAAGACCCAAGACTTTTCTAATTCTCTGATGATGAGAGAGAGAGAGAGAGAGAGAATGAAAGGATTACATTGACTGCATCCACACTGGCTCTTGATTTTTTATCTTTCATCTCAAATTTAATTCAGCACAATATAACTATCGATAATACTCCCATGGATAAGTGTCGATGTAATGAAAGCAGTAATTGTTATTTTCATAATCTTCAGCAGAATCAACACTATCTATTTCCATAGAGGGGGGTCCTCTTTGGAAATGTACCACCATGTGGCACTGTACCATCACTTTACTGTCACTACACATTCTCAGGTGTGATGCTCATTGCCAAAAAACCATAACTTTGCCTAAAGGATGAGGAGGTATTCAGCTGCAACATGCAACAGGCACCACTGGATGCCATTCAATCCTGCACACTGCACCTTTAAGGAATGATGGACTGCTCTACAGTGACAGAGCTCCGGCAGCATATAGGCGCCGTCACCTCGGGCGATGAGCTCTGTTATGCAAAGTGTTGTCGTGTCGGCTCATTACGTTTGTAAATTAAAATTTGCATTAGAACCTTTGTTCCTCTGTGCACGTGACATGAGGTTGTTATTAATGAGTGACACATGAACATATTGTTCTTTACTGCTGTGACCAGAACACTACAAGGAGACTGGTACAATTTAATCAGCGAAAAAACAATAGGAGCCTCAGGAGTCATCATCTACCCTGATGTTATTTTATAGTCTTGGAAAGTATCCTTATAGACTGAGGCTCATATCGCCACCTACTGGAGAGGAGAAAACTCAATGTTCACAAGGACGGCATTCTTCTTTAGTTGTAATTCTAAAACACTGCAAAACACCAAGAACAAAAAGATCCTGTGAAACTGAGATAATGAGGTGAAGTTACAAGGAATTGCAATAAGAGGAGCTGCAAATGAAACAAGTTAATAAGTCAGTTGTGGCTGGTGTGAAACCACCCACACACTTTTCAAAAATTAAAGGTGAAACAGTTTTACAAGTGTGAAAAATGCCACATTTTCCAGCCACAGAAGGCTGAATTCAAGGCTGCACTTTAAACTGGTTCATCGATGAACCAAAGTGTCGTTCACATACATTAAGGGTTAACATTATACTTGGTGCGCTGTCATGACCCCGGACAGGGCGGGGTTTCATGGTGTTTATGTTATGCCGATAAACACGTGAGAGCAGATGCAGCAACAATGCTGCTGATCAAACTCCACGTGAGCAGGTGGAATCATTGTTACACTGAGAGAGAGAGAATCCCATGGGACTGTCATTGTATCAGGGAGACATTGTGTGAGGCTGAACCCGCCACAACATCCACCAATGAGGGGGAACACAGTCGGACTTTACGGACTCCACCTTTAACCCAGTCTTAATCTCATCCTGACAGCTTTAAACTGGAGTGGGTTAATAGTTATGGGATTAGCCTCTTGACTCCATCAGGTGACTGTGTAAACAAATACAGACCCTCCAACACGGACCCCACACACCGAGAGGAATCCTCAGCCCTTCACCGACCCCTAAGAACCAAGTCCTAAAATACACATCCTGCTGAAGGTGAGTCACATTAGAGCACAGGCTGATTAGTTTCGGTCATGGTGACGTTATGATGGTGTATCGAGGCACATCAGCTGAAAACAGGCTATTAGACAGAAGATATATACTCTATAATAGTAGATACAGATACTTTATCTAGTAAATATGGATACTTTATATAAAGAGACAGATACTTTATATGTAGATATAGATACTCTATATAGTAGATACAGATACTTTATCTAGTAGATACAGATACTTTATATAGTAGATACAGATACTTTATATGTAGATATAGATACTCTATATAGTAGATACAGATACTTTATCTAGTAGATACAGATAATTTATATAGTAGATACAGATACTTTATATGTAGATATAGATACTCTATATAGTAGATACAGATACTTTATCTAGCAGATACAGATACCTTATATCATAGATATAGATACTTTATATGTAGATACTGATACTTTACATAGTAAATACATTTACTTTTCTGATTCGTGTAGAAAGAGCAGCTTAGTGATGTTCTGCCATCTATCACACTTCAGTGATAACACTGTGTTAAAGATACAAATTAGCACACGAGCAGAAACTGCTCATTAAAGGGTCCTGCAGCCTGGCATTTGAAATCAGAGCCTGGTATTTTTCTTTCATTATGAAGGGACAAATATTTCCCTTGGCCACCACAAATATTAGCTTTCAGCATTGTTTGCACAACTCATGAAGTCCAGAGGTCGTGACCCGCACAGTGTCAAGTGAGGCTTAAGTGACACTGACACTCCAATTACTTCCAGGAATAAAAACTGTTTTGCTACTGAAATGAAAACTAATATTTTGTTAAAGCCAGATATTCTTGTTCCTGATAAATGAGGTTTGTGCGGTGGAATGTTAATGTGATCATCGCCTCACTTATAATAGTACAAATGGAGTATAAAATGATTACACTCATGTTGTGCACTTACACTTACGATACAGACGAGCGCAAGGTTCATGCGTGGGCCGCATTCCATTATATATTTAGAATTAGCTGCGGCCCAAATAATATATATATATACATATATCTTTTTTAAATTTTTTATGTATCATTAAACCAAGGAAATGGTGATACATTCAAAGTCATTGACTTGTTTTCAGTCAATAAACAAGAAGGAATCAGTGCGTGTTGAAGCGTAAACACACTGATGTTACACGTGGCATGTCGACCCTGGGTGAACCTGTCAGCCATCGAAAGCTGCATGCGTTCACTTCCCCAACCAGGGAGAAGTGACCAGCTGCAGGGCTTCACAGAGGGAGCAGGGGGGCGGGGTTTAACCTTGGCAGCACAGAGGGCGTGATGCTCCTTCACAAGCTGATTGAACGTTCCAAACCTGCTCTGATCAATGATCTGGATCAGAGCTGCATCCACAGGCCAGACAGAGAACTCAACAGGACTACGCCCACATGTACAACTACAAGTGTCTGTGATAAATATTTACAGGCGATAGCAACAGAAAAAACATATCGCTGCCTTTATGCCTTCTTTTATTAATAGCTTTTGCTGTTTCAACAGTTTTTGCTCACAGTTAACGGTGCAGACCCATGACAACAAAACCAGATACCTGCAGCAAGGTTGTAGCTTTCTTATCTTTGGAGGAATCTCTGAATTTGGATAAAGGGTTCACTATTCCTTGCACATACACACACACACACACACACACACACAATTGTGCACACACACATCCACCTGGAGCAAGTTTGTGGCTTTTACCCGTGGCAGTATCTGACTGCCTGCTTATCTTAGGAGGAATCTTTGAATTTAGATAAAGGGTTCACTATTCCTTGAGTGCACACACGCACGCGCACACACACACACACACACACACACACACACACACACACACACACACACGAGTACTTAACACCGTCTTAGTCAAACTAGGCATACAGGCTGGAGATCAGTATGGCGTGTTCATGGAAACAGTTCCAAAGCCGCACTCAGCTGCCTAAAGAACACAAACTATGATTTCTGTAATGATAACAATAACACACACATGGCTTTTGTTATGGAAACACAGTGGTGTGTGCTTAAGGCTAGGCAGGGGAGTGGTGAAACTCCTTGCTCTGTAAGCCCGGCGTATCTGGATTTCATTTGCCTTAAATAAGATCTGCTTTAGGAGCAATTAGAGCCAGAGCCCATGGCAGCCTCATGTTTCTGAGCGTTACTAACGGCAACCAGGGGCACCGTGGAAACAATGGCACCGCTTTCTAGTAAAAATGTGCTGCCATAGCTGTAGTTCTGCTAACCTGCAAAAGTGAGTTTACAGAAATGACCTGCCAGTTTCTGTTAACTGTGGGCTGCCAGATGCAATAAGTTGTTGTAGACACACACACAAGTGTGTAGACACACACACACACACACACACACACACACACACACACACACACTACTGCACTTCTATACATTACATTCTAATCTCAGAAATGCTCCTTAACATGCAAAGGTTTCCCCTAATCTAGTTAATTCCATCCCATCTGTCATTGTGTCAGTTAACCTGTTACACACGGTCAAACATACTGTATCAACATTGATGAGTTATCTGCTCACTCACTTGTTCACCACAGCAGGTTTACATTCACATCTCTAACATCCACTTGGAATAACTATTTATAATGAGCAATAGATCATGCAAAACCTAAACATGACATGGTGGAGAGCAATTCATTTCATTTCAATTCAATACACTTTTGCACATTGCATATAATTGTTAATATGATTGACTTCATTCATGTATATTTTCTAAATATTTTTCCATACACTAATAAAGGACTGTCCTTTATCTTATCTCAACTATCCAGGGTGATGACCGGTGATGACAGAAAAAGCAGGTGTTGCTGTAAATGGGCGAAAAACGTATACCAAATAATAATAATAATACTTGTTCTTACCAGGCACATGTTAACTGTTGGGATGGTGTGGGGTGCGCCGCCTGCTGGTGACTCCGGTCTGTGGTAAACATCAGTCTGTGGAAACTGCAGCTGCTGACAAACTGCTGCTTTCACACTTTGTAGATGAAGAGTTGGTGAATTTCTTATTTCTGCTGGTTCAGTAATTTCACACCTGGGATCATCAGGCAGACTCTTGAGGGTGTTGTAGTTGTTTTTGTTGTTGTTGTTGTGTCCTCGGTGCTAATGCTAATGCTAGCCAGCTCTGAGGCAGCCGGAAGTGAAAGGGACGGCGACGTCTCTGCTCTCTCCACCCACAGTTGCGACAGTACACTGTGTACGAGCATCCCGCGGTTCGAGTGGAGTCTAAATCCACGGACATGTATCCACATTATTCACGTAGAGTCGTGTAAATTCGTCCTGAACACTCCTGTAACCGTCACTGTTTACAATCAGGTGTGACTCGGCACAGGGGTCCATCAGGTAGTACGCCCACGTGATGCCCGTCAACTTCGAAACTTTATTTTTTATTCTGATTTATTTTTTTTATTTTTTTAAAGAATTGATTACATTTTCAGAACATCTTAACTATTGGAGTGATTATGGGTATGATATTGCAGCGACGCTGTTCGATGCTATGGGCCAATCAGGGGAGAGCCTGTGGCACAGATTGAGCATGGACGCTGCTGATTGGAGGGATCAGGAGAACAGGCAGGAAGTGAGTTATGATTGCAACCAGCCCTCAAATGGAACAGTGGAGATGCACTTCAAAAGGTGCAGTGTGTAAGATTTTGGTCATGTTGTATCGATAGAAATAAAATCACAAAACAATTATACAGACGTTTTTACAAAGACCAAAAATAACCCCAACGTATGACTTTTTAAATCCCCCTGAAATGAGCCTATCAATGCCTCCAGCATGACTCACACACACACACACATACACACACACACACACACACACACACACACAGTTGCCTGATGTATCTGCTGCGTCTACCGGTCTAGTTGGTGTGTGTCTAATGGAAGCGTAACCATGTGCCGGGCCTGACAATAAATGGAGTGCGCGCGGCGCCCCCCCCCCCCGCCAAATCCCCCCCCCGCCCCCCCCCGCCAACTCCCCCCCACACACACACACACACGAAGTATGACTTTAACTGCCTGTCCTGAAACCATCAAACACTGCCTCTGGTTTCCTACAAGGCTTTGGAGCGAGAGAACATGAAAGGGAGGAGAGGAAGACAGCCGAGGTCCCCACTTCTCCTGTGGATGTGGTAATAGATGGGTAGGGCTGGAGGCAGCTGGTAATTGGTAGCTTGTTGTTTAAAGAGGGGTCCTTCAACCCAGAAACCTCATGGGAGGTCTTTAATTTAAGCAACTAAATACGCCCCTCTCCCCTCGTGCCGAGCGGGGACGTTTATATTTTTTTTATGTGTGTGTTCTGCACATGCACTGCGTGTAATCACACACACACACACACACACAGCAAGTGTAGCTGCATTTTATGCCCTTTGCTGACTCAATCCTCCTGGTTCTCAATCCCACTTTCCTCTTGTGAGCAGAGCTGTGTCATGTACGGAGAGAAACAGTTCAGGGGTGAAACCGCAGTTTTATTAGGGCAGCGTCACTATGTCACACACACACACACACATACACACACAGACACACACACTGTCTGCCATCAGTGCCAACAGTGATGTGACCTGCAGTATCATCACAGTTTGACCACATCACAGTCTGCTGCTTCCACATAAATGTAGTCCGACGGGTCAGAGGATGTTTAGAGTGAACATGTATCACAGAAAACACAGCAGAACTCTACGTCAGCGTCTGATTCAACTGTCAAGTCACTTTTATTTGTCATGTCATCTTCGACCGCTCATCCAGTAATCTGGGTCACAGGGTATTTCACATTGGGCCATTCAGTGTATCCGCGGGAATCCATGGGATTCGAACGAGTGACCTTTGCCTCTAAAGGCAACTGCTCTAAGCACTGGGCCACTGCCGTCCCCGGTTATGGGTTGTATAGAACCAAATCATCAAACACGAGTTCCCTCAGAGAGCTAGAGATGTCATCTGAAGTACAAAACAGACAAGGGCAAGTTTCATGTGTGGGCCACATTCCATTATATTTGTAGAATTTATAGGGCGCTTGTGAAAAATAAAAAATAAAAAAGGACCACGCACAGGCCACAGTTTGGAGTGAGCTGAGGAAGTGGAGTGAGGGGTGAGGACACAGAGAAGACAGTTTAATTAAATTCACAACACTATATCAAACATTTCCCATGAATTGTTCGAAACCGTCATCGCTGCAGCGTCTCGGCTGATGGATGTGGATGTGAGTGGACGGAGCTCTGAGTGGAAGTCCCCCCCACCCCCCACCCCCTCCTCCGGGTTCAAGGCCTGACCCCCACAGCCTGCGATGTGGTGTCAGAGCAATAAAGACAGTCAAGTCTTCTAGCAGACGCGCGGCGGGGCTTGTTTTACTGGATCTTATCAGGTGCACTGAGCCGCAGAGAGACTCCTCAAAATCACAGCTATTTGTCCCCATCAGCCCGAGCAGAATTCCCCTCCTCCGGCGAGAGCATTCCTAAATCACTCCCTGGGCTGTGGGCTTTGGCAGCCGCCCAGAGGCCAGACACATTCTGGGGCTGGGGCTGCCGCGTGCGCGGGTCCAGGTCTGCGCACGTGGGCTCCCACAGGACCCCTGTCTCTGTCACCCGATGACCCGCGGCGGCCGAGCGGGCGCTGGGAACTGCCGGCAGGGGAGAGGTGAAGTCGGTCTGAGGAATGGATCCTTATGATAGACGGCCACAATCTGGTGTGTGGAGATGAATGTGAAATTATACGCGCGAATAGAAAAATAAACACATTTTTACGAGTGTGTGAAACCCCTCGAATGTGTGTGAATTGTTATGATTATGTTGGACTGAGCTCTATTTGTTGACATCAGGGGCGGGTCCTCTCTACGGAGGCCGCCATGTTGCATCATCACGTTGGCACAGTAGCCCAGAACAGACAGACACACCACGCAACGATTGAGTTTTATCGCTAAACCCCACGCACTGCACCTTTAATGGTTAACCCATCTGATTCAGTTGGGCTGTCGTGCCAGCCGGTAACTCTAGTGCTTTCGCGTTGGTACGAATTCAATTCCAACGCCATGAAGTGGCACATGTCAGTTGTTCTGGCTGAGGCGGTGGAAGACGCTCGGCTGTGTTGCTCAATGAGAATGCCACTTCAAACAACACGATGACTCATCATGATTTGAATCATCAAACTGCAGCAACCACACAGCGAAACTGCCACCGGTGTAAATAGCCTGCAGCTTGTCTTACGGCCTCTGAGAGGCCTCCGCTCTGAGCCGAGAGCAAAGGCCACAACAACAACGACAACGAGGACAAAGAGAAGAAAACAAGAGCGAGAGAGCGAGAGAGCGAGTGAAGTGGTGAACCAAGACGAGCAGATATAGACCATGAGGGCAGGGAGAGCAGACTGGGTTTAGCAGTGACACACAATGTCAGCGTGGCCGAGGCCACAGACACGAGTGTGTGTTCACAGAGGAGACGAACACGGGGGAAGAAAGCACAGGAAGAGGAGCTGTCTCCTAAATCTCGCTTGGAGATTAGAAGCTCGAAGCCCTCCATCAGGAAGCCAGAGCGGTGGAAAGATGTGACAGCCAATGAATGTCCTCCTGCAGCGTCATAAATATAAATGATATTTTTATCCCTTCCATATGGAGCCAGATGATTTTCAGCTCTGGGAAATGAGGGCCCTCAACACCAGGGGAACATCCGTCTCCTCCGTCGGTGAAACAAAGAGGCTGATTTCTCGCCATGACTCAGCGTTTTCTGGTCAACTGTCCGCAGCAGTTTGAGATTCACTCCTTTCACTCGCAACGGTGGATCGTGGATTTATGTAAATTACATGAAGGTAACGTACGAAACAAATGTGGCAAAATAGCATGTCAGGCCTACTTTCACATTTAGAAAGCTTTGTACGTCAATACATAATATATAAGAGAATATAAAGCATAATATGAATCTATATTATAGGTGGTGTGTATGTGTGGGTTTGAACATAGTTTATGAACATAACTTACGGAATAATGGCTGGTGAAATGTAATCACGCACACACACACACATATATATATATATATATATATATATATATATATATA
>JAFBJT010105971.1:50965-66256 GCA_016785325.1 Chascanopsetta lugubris | reverse complement strand
GTTACACACTGAACCAATGTGCTCATTTTACTATCAAGTGATATATATATGAATCTGTTGATGCACTGACAGCTTCCCACCACTCTGTATTGTTCAGGAGACTGGATGAGAGGGCGGCCATTGTGTGTCAGTCTGCGATGACAGTGAGTGTAATGATAAACTCCACAGAGCCAGTTGTTGAGAGTTGAACCACAGACCCTCACCAGGCCTCATTGTGAGCCCCCCCCCCCTTCAGCCCCCAGCCTTCAATTAGCACCGGCGTCTTCATCATCATGAACCCGGATCCACTTCTAACCCGGCTGCACTCACCTCACAGGCCCGACCTCCACTAATGGCACCTTGTAAAGACAGAGAGGAGCGTGGGGGCGGGGCAACCACACTGTTCTATAAATAGATGCAGGGACTCACATCATTGGAGACCTCATTAGAGGGATGCTGCCATTAGCTGCTATGAGGTCTGCTATTACTGAGAGATCACTGGTGATGAGGAGCTATCATGTGGCCTGAGGCAAGAAGACCCCCAAGGTTCCCGCTCGTACCACACACACACACACACAAGATGCCGCAGAGACATGGTAGTAGTTGAGTGGAGGGAGCACTTGATATTATAAGGAGCACGTTGCTAAAGTGTGTGTGTGTGTGTGTGTGTGTGTGTGTATGGGGGGTATCAGGAGTTAAACGTTGTTGCATGTTGCGGTGGTGAGCAAATGTTTGTGTAATCCACACTCAGTGTGTGTGTTTGTCTTAATTATACTGTGGTGAACATCAGTACATATCAAAAGGACTGTTGTGCACGTACACACACACACGTACACGCACACACACACATATGATCCAAGTGTATTTAGTATCACTTCATTCATTCATTCATTCATTCATGCATCTGTAAGTCTTAGAGTTCGTCGCTGGCTGAAATCATTGAGATTTTTTTAAATATTGAAGATTAAGATGAAGTATAAATGTTAGCTCATTGTTTTTAAGTTACACAATTCCCCAATGAGAATGAAATGAATATCATCATCCTGTTTTGTGCGATTGCTCAAATTCGAACACAAACATAAAATAGAATAAAATAAATTGCTTTCACCTGGACTGTGGCTCCGGCCTCCCTCCACGTGAAAACAAGAACTCTGCAATCCTCTCTGCTCTGGACAGGATTATCACACGACCATCACAGGAGTGGACAGCAGGAATAATAGAAAACACACTGGCTGGGATTAGCTATCTGAAGGATCTGTGCAGGGAGGCCGTGCGGATCCATAACTCTCCCGGTCCGGCTAATAAAAGAAAAACAAAGCCTCAGATAAAACTCAAAACGGAGCAGTTGGATTGCTCTGTCAGGTCTGCATCTGTTAGTGTGTGTCCGTTGTTAAGTGTGACCCAGCGGACGCAGGTTGGGGCAGTAAAATATTAGAACCTGAACATTACGGAGCTTTGTTCCGTCCCAAACTCTCAGTGCAGCTCATTCCCAGGCTTTTAAAGGCCCCACGTCTCACGGGTTACAGCCAGCGCTCACTGTGAAGCTCATCGCCCCCCAAAGCCTGGTTGTTTTCAGCTTCTTTAACTCGGGCTACATGTGCTCCAGTGAGGGATGTGACACAACAACCTCCTATAGATCTACAGGAAAACCTCTGGGGGCTGAAAAACAGTCTCCATGACGTCCAGTGGACTCTCGTAAACGTCAGGTTTTGAAGTGACCGAGGGTCAAACTGCTCCGTCTGTTTCAGTCCCAACACTGTGGCTCCATCCAATAATGTTTTGGTCCAGCCGACCTCCGCCCATCAACACTGTGACATGAACACTGGTTATTGTTTTCATAATATCAGAGGGACATGTAACGGCCCTCATGTATGTTATCAGTCCTTTGTGATCACTATCGTAAACCTTGTCGTAACCTGTGATCCCTCACAGATCTAAATGTATTTTACTTTCTCGTTCCAAGTGTCTCTCATCTTCTCTGAACTCTCTGCTTTCCTCCATTAAAGGTTCAGTGCGTAAGATATGTCGATGATTTGTGAATGCAGGCCTAACAAATTAATTTTGATGTGACTCTAGAGTAAATGCTCTGGTTAGTTTGTGTGGGTGTGTGTATTGTTGGTGTCTGGGCATGGATGGTTTCTACTGCCGATTCACTGGCTCTGTCCATTTCTGTTAGGGCACCGCCCTCTTGTGGCTGCTTCTATCACTGCACATAACGGTACAGGCAAGAATTCGGAGTTCTGTGTATTTGTGTCCCTCTTGTGCTGCTAGAGGAAATTACAACTGCTATTATACATATGGGTTTGTTTTGTGGAATTTATTTCAATACTACAACTAAATGACAGACTTGCAGAGAATTTATAACATGAAAAAGTATCACAATAATCAGCAGTGAAAAACCAAGTAGAGCCACCGAACCTGTTTGCTCTGTTGTTTTTAAACCTAAAAAAAGACGATTCACGCAAATGACAAAGTCCGAAGCGAGACATCATGAGGAGGAAGATTTTCTTGCTCGTTTCACTAAAGTAACTTGAGAAGTAGAACTGAGTAAAACCCCACATACAAAAATGTGCATCCTTCTTCTCTTCCCCATTAACACAGGAGCATTAATTACAGCATCAGATTGTTTTCTCGAGCCTTTGTTTTACGTCAGTCCCGTTTATTTTTACCTTTAATCTTACATGTCGAGGCCAGACTCCCTCTCCTTCCAGCCAACACACTGAGGAAGATCGGATTCGTTTGGGAGACTGGTCAAATCAAATCAAATCGGGGACAGTAAGAGTGAAATATGAGCGAGAGCTGCCTCCCATGAAAGTTAGGATTTGAGTGTCGTGGGAATTCTGCGGAGTTAAACCTGTAGGTGCTGCAGCTGCACTTCAGACGCTTCCTTCACAGAGAAGCAAAAAGACTTCACAAGCTTCAGAGGTGTGGTGGTTTGACGATCTCGAGGATCTGCAGGAGAGTTTTAGGACGACTGACTTAACGTCCTGGTGGGGGCCTCAGTGGTGGAGACGACGGAGAAGATGAGGAGGTTGTTTGGTGTCACTTTAGCATCAGTCGGTTGGGGGGGCTTCCGGTGGTTCTCGATTCACTGAAACATTACAGAAAGACATACGGTCTTTATTTTCCATTTCAAATGACAATCAATGACATCTCGAGTAATCTGAAATCAAAACCAACTCGTGGTGAACCCTGTGTTGAGCGTTTCAGTGCTACAAAGATAAGAAGATGGCATGGAACACGAGCTCGTGAAGGTAAATCAAGATGAACCCGTACCTTCCTCTCGTGCCTTCATGCGGGCGACAAAGTTGTAGCTCTTGTTCCTGCGATAGTTCTCGTATGGATCATCCAATGACACGCCCACTCCTTTGTACTGGTCCCATTTATCCCGCACATCTCCTCCCTTGATGGGGTCCTGAATGCCTTGTTCCTTTGCCCCCAAACCACCTGAACCACTCCAGCCTAGAGGAGACAGGATGGCGCGAGAGGAATAATGTCGTAAAGTTCACTAATAGCTCAAATGCATCTCATTCAACCTCAGTTCTTCTTATTTCAGAAAAATATACATTTACTTTAAAAACAAAAAACCATACCCATCTTCATCAGCAGCTGATGGCCTTTGTTCTCTTCCCCGAGCCTGGAATCTATTGGGACTTTGGACGGAGGACCGCCCAGCACTGATGTGGATCTGTCAAGAAGAAATGAGATGCTCATCTATACTCAATGGAGATAAAACATTAAACCAGTAAAACATGTTTCTCTAATGAGAATAAGTCATGTAAGAAAACAGTTATGAGGAGGGAGGTGGACTTACGGAGGGGAGGAGCTTCGGGATTTGGCGCTACGGCGTCTCTTAGTGGGTGAACGTGATCGAGATCTGGACCTGGAGCGAGAGCGACTACGGGATGACCTGGATCTACTCCTGGACCTGGAGAGAGTCGAGTTAAAGTTCTTTAGGTCGAGCGTTTGTGTGGACAACGAAGAAGAATCAACGTGTCATGGAAAAGTCGTATGCAGACAAATGTATTCATTTAGAATGTTTCACAGATGAACAAATATCTGAGTGCTGACCTGGAGCGTGAGTAGGAGCGTGAGCGGCTGCGGGAGCGCGAGCGGGATGAGTGGGATCGTGACCGTGAGGACTTGGAGGAGCGAGAGCTGGAGCGCGACGAAGATCTTCCTCTGCTGCGACTCCTGGACCGACTGCCTCCGCGAACGCTGGGAAGAGTGACAGAATAAACATGTCATTCTCTATTCATCAATACACACCAGAGACGTCCTCCCTTCAGGGGACACGTTGAAGGGGAAACCCACCTGTTGCGTTTCTCTTGTCCCTTTTTCCTCCTGGCTCTCATCTTGGCCCTGAAGAACTCGTACAGGCCATTTTGCTCCCAGCCTTCACTGAAAGGAACAAACCACAACCTGCTTTAATCTCTGTGGTCCACGGCTGTTTTCGATCCGATGCTGGCGGCTCAGCAACTATGCTCCCTGCAGTAACTGCAAGGTGAAACTGATCCGTCCGATTGTACCACTGACACTTGATGTCTCTTGATGTTCTGTCTGATTTGTTGTGCAGAAGACGCGGTGTTTTGTGTCTACCTGTTCCGAGGCCTGTCGTGAGATGGAGGGCTGTAGAAAGCTTCCACGGCGGCAAGCAGCCGATCACTGGGTGGCATGGGAGGAGGCAGTCGGATGTCTTTCGGGTCCAGAGGTTTGTAATCGTACTCCTCAAGCTGAGCCACAGACAACACAACATTAGGAGACGTGTTGGTTTAAAAGCATATTTCAGCTGAGAAGTTAAAAATACAACATAGTTGAACAGATGGAGACTTACTTTGACAAGTGGAGCCATGAGACCGGCCGGCAGATCAAAGTAGGGTACGTTTGGCACCAGACTCGGATCATCCTGCACCGGGTGCTGTCGATGGCGCATGTGAGGAGAATGGCCGTTGAAGCCATGAGGGGGTGGGCCAAAATCTGGGTGTTGGCCTTGGCCTTGGCCTTGGCCTCCTCCGCTTCCTCCTCCTCCTCCCCCTCCACCTCCTCCTCCTCCTCCACCTCCTCCTCCAACCCCGCCTCCTCCTCCTCCTCCTCCTCCTCCTCCTCCTCCTTCCCTTCCTCGGCCGCCGCCTTGGCCTCCGCCGCTTCCTCCTCCTCCTCCCCCTCCACCTCCTCCTCCTCCTCCACCTCCTCCTCCACCCCCGCCTCCTCCTCCTCCTCCTCCTCCTCCTCCTCCTCCTCCTCCTCCACCTCCACCTCCTCCGCCTCCTACTCCCCCTCCTCCTCCCCAGGGAGGATGTTCAGCCCCCATACCGGGGGGAGGGAGCCTCTGATTGGGGTGGTGGTGGGGAGGAGGGCCTGGCATGTCTGAAAACAAAAACATTTTTTTTAACAATTACATTTCCCAGTTTGGAGTACATCTGTCCATCTCTAGACATTTTGGATCAATCCCTTTCTCCTCTGCACTCACCTCCGGGATAGTCTCCCTGAGTGTAGTCAAAGCGGTGTGGGGTGTATGGTGGTCTGTCATAGTGGTGTCTGGGAGGGAAGTCGTCCTGCATGAACCGTGGTGGGAAGCGCCCAAAATTGTGAGGTGGTGGAGGGGGCTGGTTGAAAGGGGGCGGCTGCTGGTGGGGAGGGAAGGGCCCTCTGAAATGTGGAGGTCTCTGCAAAGTTTGAATTAAAAATAGATCTTATTTTTCTAAAAAGAGCAAAGGCATCACCTGCACCCTCCGAGACGTGTGAGTGTAGCAAGAGAAATCGGACCTGCATGCGTGGAGGAAACGGAGGCTCCCTCTGACCCCAAGGAGGCTGGTCAGGCTGGTTCCCCCATGGTGGCTGCTGCTCAAAAGAGTTCCAGGCCGGAGGGCCCGGTTCAGAGCCTCCTGGTCCGCTCCAGGGGCCTCCTTCTCTTGGTGGTCCCCCGCTCCAGTTCCCTGGCTCCCTCTGGTCATTCCACATCCCCTCATGGCTGTTCCAGGGTGGACAGGGTGGCGGAGGCTGGTTTGGGTCAAAGGGAGGCTGGAACGAAAGTCAGGAGATCCGTTAGAACTGCCTGAGACTGGGGCTCAGGAGTAAAGCCATCCCAGGGCTGTGGAACCACTACAACAGAGAGTCAGCAGCTATGCTGTGTATGTGTTGCCGTCATTACAGGACAATAAAAGGTCTTTACCGGCTGGTTGGGGTTCCACGGGCCCATGTGCTGGGGGTCATACCACGCAGGCTTGTTGGGGGGGATGTCTGAGGGAACGCCGGGGTTGCTGGGGTCCTGTGGTCTGGGGGGGGCTCCGTCAAAGTCCCCTGAGGGAGGACCTGACATGGCTGGCTTCACATCTACTACACACACACACAAACACACACAAAAACCAGATTTGAGCACAAATATACATGTAGCTTCTCAATATAAAGCTCCTCGTGACCCTGTGGTGAGATTTGGACCTAAATGATCATTCTAGAGCAGAGAATGAGCCGTTACAGCGCGGAGGCTTCAGTCTTCTTTCGCTCACCAACTTGTGTGGTCATAGGTGGAGCCTTCTCGGGCTCAGTGGGGGGAGCGAGCTGTGCCACAGGAGCGGGCTGAGGCTGCTGCTGCTGCGGCGGCGGCTGCTGCTGCTGTTGTTTCAGGCTGGTGACAAACTCATCATGCTGGGTCTTCAAAGCCTGGATCTGCTGCTGAAAGGCCAGCTGGATGGGCTGCACCACAGCGGCAAAGTCTGTTATCAGAGAAGCCTGGGAGGAGAGAGACAGAGAGAGAGAGAGAGAGAGAGAGAGAGAGAGAGAGAGAGAAACCATGTGACCCATTTGAGATTGCGTGCACACATTAAGAGTGGTGTGACTCAGCAAAATCCTGCGGATCAAAACCAGGCACACACATGAAACAACGACTGAAAATAAATAAATACATCTGAAGAGACACTTTGAGACACCTGCAGAAAAGTAGGTCACTTACCTGATACTGGCCAAGGCCCAGCGCTGGGTTCTGGAGCTGCTGAATGGTCTCATCGTTAAAGTAGCCGTTCTTCTCCCACAGCTGCAGCAGCTGTGAAGCAGGAGGCGGATGAAAGAAACAGCAGAGGGACATGCCTTTAGAATTTTTGATTATCACACGACTGTTCCTCAGTACAAAATATTGGTGGCGGACAAAGTCCTGTTGGCAGGTGAACTCAAAGTGTATGAGTGGGTGTTTACCCGAGTGATCTTCTGCTGCTTCTCTTCCTCCACAGCCAGGAAACTGGTGCAGTAGATGGGAACCACAACCTTCTGCAGAGCCGCCAACAAGTCCTTCTGCTGCTTCCTCTGGCTAAAGGGAAATATTAGTAGACATTAAGAAAATGTTCATTATATCTTCTCATAACAGTACTTTTTTCAGTGCCACAATTAAGGGACATCAAATACAACATGTCTAAGTTAGTTAGTTTCAGTACTAATGGCAAAAACCTGTGTCTGTTCAGTATTTGAAAGACACTATTTTTCTTATCTAGTATATAAAAGTCTTATTTTCAGACAGTTTTACATTATTATTCTGAAATCAATCTGTGAACGATAAACAGAGGACATATTTCTATGTCTTTGGTTGGTGTACCAGTGGTGAAGAACGTCATTGGTTAGATAGATGAGGTGTAGGCGCATCTCAAAATGTGCTCCTTCAGCCGTGATGCGGTTGCGGAGATGTGATGTCATCAGTTCACAGTGGTGCGGTCCCTTGGCGTTGGTGAACATCCAGTTCTTACCAGCCTGAGAAGAATGTAAACGCATGAATAAAATACAAAATACTTCCATTGTACAGATCTGATAAATACACAGCTGGGACTGCAGGCTTACAGATATAGCATCTTTAGTGCAGGTTTCTATGATGGGCTGCAACAAGTTGTCAAATTCTGTGATGTCCAACTGAGTCTCCACCAGCAGTTTCTGGGTTTGCTGCTCCATGGCCAGAGTGACGGCTGCACTCACTTGCTCCTGCATCAATGAAAACATCAAAAAATATGTTTTACTTTTCTCCTGCAAAAGGAAGAAGACACTGTGCGGGGCAAGAAACCATTAAAAGAGACATCCACTGACATTTTGCTAGGGGTACCAATGCAGTCAGAGCTTCCAGACTGGCCCAAAAAATATGTCATTGCTTTAGCACTTTATCGTAGCCGTCATTTTAAAATCTGCCAAACCAAAATAAATAAATAGAGAGAATATCTCCTTTGTTTTGTACCTGTCTGAGCGTGAGTAGATGCTGCTCCTGCTGCTGCAGATTCCACTGACTCTGCTGGATGAGCTCATCGATATTAGGTGCAGCGAGTGGAGGGATGGCAGGAGGTGCGATCATGGCCATCGGTGGAGGAGGGATATCAACCATGTCTTTGGCGCCTGGGTTGTACATATCTGCAGGAAACAGCAGCAGAACAAGAGGCCATGTGAAAACTAGGGAACTACATCTGAGCGTGGCAGGTTTAACGGTGTGTGATGGCAAGAGTTTCAATGAGAAAGCTGTACTGAATCAATCATAAAGACAGATACTGGTTTGTTTGTTTACGATAAACTATTTCATTCAAACACATCATCATGAGAAAGAGGTCGTTATACAGCAAGCAGATGAATCATCCCAGAAACAAAGCGCAGGAGGACACAAAATGTATAAGACATGCAAACAGCATCCACATAATAATTCTTATCATTTCTAATCCTGTGACGACCATAGACCCAACTGCTGCGGACAGGAAACATGTTGGCGTCTCCAAAACACAAGAATCAGAAGCACAGCGGTTTTCAAACCGTGACTCAGCTGAAGCTACACTCCATGATGAGAGGACATCACTGATCTGTATGCATTTTAAATCAGCCCCTTCATGAAGATATATTGATATATCTTCAATAAAACCTCAAAACAACCGTACAAACTGAAATCAGAATGACGTAATACAAACATGGAAAAAGGGCAACTGAAAGTTCTCAAGCACAGGAGTGATCATGTCTGGCAAAGATGTACAGAAAACAAAATGTGATTTGCCAGCTGGAAATCTGTTCAATCAATCTGGCGAGTCTGGCTCCAAATAAATACCTTCAGATTTATATTCCTCCCCATCGTGGGTAGAGGGATCTAAGTGGAGAAAAGCAAACTTTAATACATTTTATTGATATTACAGAGGTGATAGAAGTCCATGTAAACCTGCTCAGCACTGAGCTATTTAAAGAGCAGGTCTGATCAATCATGACTAAAGCCTCATCACATGGCCATTCACTTACGCTGGACATGCTGGTGCAAACATCGATCATATTGTCTGGATAGTTTCCAGAGCTTGCAAACGGAGCCAACAGCTTTTAGAGAGATTCTCCATTTTAGGGTCGTCTTTGTTTGTGATATAAGATGCTTGTTACACGTGGTGATACAGATATTTACATGCCACACGGTGAATGGACCCAGACACATCTACGGACATCAGTCTAACAACAATGATGCCTAAATACAATCAAACACCTGTGACACATCTAACTGAAGAATGATGTTGAGCCCCATTGGGTCCGAGAGGACAGAGGCTGGTTTGTGATGGTGTTTCAACTCTACCTTAAAAAACACAGCATTCGGCATTTAGAGTGAATCGTCCATATGAATACATACGCTGCTGTTGCTCCATGGCAAGCCTGCACTTGTAGTAGCTGAAGTAATCTCCCCCAAAGAGGAAGGAGAACTTCATGTTGTCCTTCTGTTTCTCCATCGTCATCTTTTCAAACTCGGGTCCATTGCGAGCGACAAACTGAGCCAGTTTGTCGATCACGTTCCTCAGCTCCTGATCTGAAGCGGAAACAAATGAAAATGAATGAGTGGGACACTTATGTACCAATCAAACTGTTCTCTCCATCTGCAGCAAGTCACCGTCTGTTCCTTTTTTTATACAACAGACATTTTTACCAAGATGTTGAAAGATAAGACAGCTTAAGGTCTTTCAAAATAAAAGTGCGCTTAAATGATTATTGTGTTTGTCTGTGCTTATGTGTTCTGTTTGTTTCTGTGTAAATCGTTCCTTGGGTCTCTTGAAAGGCGCTATAAAAATTCAAATTATGACTATTATTATTATTATATGGTTAACTTAACTACATGAAACACTGTTATGAAAAATGAGATGTGCATAAATCTGAGTGTGAACTACATGTCATAAGATTGTGTGATTAATGAGATCAAGTTATCAAAACAAGGAAATATCACAAAGTAACAAATGTTTACCCTAAAAAGACTTAGCCATGATGACACCACCTTGCGAATGCATAACTACAGTGTAAAATTAAGTGCTACATAATTATACCTGTATGACTGTTTACATAGACCTGAGGTGCACATGTGTACACAATAACTTGTTACGCGGCCACTGTTGTTAGCCAACAAGCTAAATTGAGAGGTTAGCTGAGTTGTATTTAGCAAAAGCTGCTGGTAGCATGCTAGCTGGCTAACGTTCATTGAAAAGCTCGTCAAAGCGGAGTGTGGCTGCTCACCCTCGGGGGGAGTGGGGATGTCCATGGCTGACCGGGGCTCCAGGGAACCCACCGAGCGTGACGTGTGGTCCGAAAATCAGTCAATACGCGTTGTATTCCCACTACTGCTTTGAAAATTTTGTCAAGGGAAAAAAAACACACTTGAAAATGCTCTGTGAAGTATACCGGAAGTATTAACGTCTGGAAGCAGCGCCACGACAAAAAAAAACTAGGTAGGTGTGCCATAGCGCCCCCTGCAACTAGGAGGACTGGGATTTTTGAGAGGCAAAGACATCATTTCAAAGTGAAAATTAAAAAATCTCGGTAATTTTGAGTATATAGTCAAATGAGCCAAGATTAGATTGTATAAATTAAGTATTAGGTTATATCAAAGAATATTTCAAAGTGACCTTTCTTGACATTATTAAGTGTAATCGCTTTATAAGTGACAATCAAAGACCAAGATCCATTGTCATTGTAACTGACACAATTAAAGCCATGGATCCTTTGTGAGTCCAGCTCAGAAAACTGCCAAAATGACTTAATGACAGTACATGTAAAACACCACCATAAATCAGTCCTTTATTTCACAATATATTTCACAGTTTGTTCACTTATTTCCCTTATTACTGAGACATTATGCTGATTGTGTTCATGAGCCTGTTCCACATATCAAATAAATCAGGCAGCAAGTTTTTTTGCTTTCTGTCTTTTTTCTTCCTTTCATACAGCTGAACTTCCACCCAGAATACATCACATGACTGATCGTTTCTTCAACTAAAGTTGTTCTCATCGACAGAGGAGAAAATGAGAAAAAGTGAACTGACAAAAAAACATTAAATCATTTTAAGAATAATTTTATTACATGAGCTCTACTTTTAACAACATACACACAATTTTACAGCCATCTTCCTCCTTAAAGTTTGGGCGGTCCAATGAGCCTCCATTCCTCCATCTTGCTGACTTTTGCAAAGTAGGCCAGAGTTCCCAGAGCAAGACAAGCAGACGTGCCAGTCAGCGCATTGTGGCCTGGAAATGGACAAACAAGAGGACAATATGGTTTCATTTGTGATGGCAGATTCCAAAGGTTGTGTAGACACAACGTGGAGTTGAGGCGATGAACCTACAGGGCAATGTGTGCAGTGACTGTCTCCTCACAACAGATACTTACTTCTGACTCCCAGGAAGACCCCAGAGGCGCAGCCCCCGATGAAGTAATTCAGTGGCTCATCTGGAGTCTCATGGATCTGAGCAGCCATACATGTCGTCATGCCAAAGATGGCCCCCAAGGCGGCTGACAGAATACACATCCATGTCATTAGTACACAATCTGATGCATGTGTGTGATACCAAACAAAAGGATTCAAGTGTCATCTCCCAGATGTTAGAATAATGCATCAGATTATAGAAATGAAATACTCTTAAAATGTATAGAGTGCTGGAGGATGACACTGTGGGCCTCAGCTATTCATCTGCGGATTGTTGAGTAAAAATGTTACGTACCCATGGTGACATTTGTGTTGGTCAGCCTCTGGACTGCCGCAAATGCTGTATCAGGTGGGTATGCCACCAGGGAAAAGGCTGAACCCGCCAGGCCTGAAAAGGGACATAAATAAACACATATTAATGAAACTGAAATAAACAAAAGGGCCACACACACTAAGGTCTGTAAAAGACAGTTGGATACTCAGTCAGGCAAAGTCTAGATTATCAGACAAATAACTTTAGGTGGAGTCCACCTGTCAGAGAGAGTAAACAAGAGCATGATACTGATGCATTCAGCCCTCCCGTCATCCCACTGGTGTTTGCTCGCTCCTCACAGAGTGCACTAACTTCGGGCTATCGTCTCTGGTTTAGGGTAGTACACCTCTCCAGTTTGTCAGGAAGACTCCAGTGGAGTGTGCAAGGTGGGCATCTGTTGGCGAGTCAGTTGGGGTGACAGATATACCACTGATATCGTTTAACTGTGTGTTTATGTTGGTTGTTGTATCGCTTCCAACCAGTTCCGGGCGAGAATACTAGCTGCAACACGTTAGCATCGAGGCTAGCACAACACTTAGCTTTGAAAACGTTCACGGTCCCGCAGGACAAAACAACCCACTCGGCTGTAAATCGTTCCAAGTGCCAAAATTTACCCAGAGCTGTGGACAGTTTGGTGGTTATCCATGTTTTTTCGAAGCAGTTTGTGCCCTCCGGTGTGTCCCAATAACCCATCTCTGCTATAGCAAGGACACAGAGCTAAAGTCTCGCGAGAAGAAATGTCACTGTTTTGTTCTGTCGCAGTGCAGCTCGGTCTATGTTGTGTTGCTGCCACCTACTGGATGGAGTGCTGAAAGTCTAACAGAACGAAGAAAATGAAGAATTGTGAATGGAATTGTTTACTACTCGGGATTGTCCTGATATTTGTTTTACTTTAGTCAATAGGTCTCCTCCATAATGTAATTTGTATTATATGCATCTAAATTACTATATCTAACCTTGTACTGACTTGTTTCTGCAAAGATGGACACATCAATATAATCAGTGAAATCTGTTAATTCGGAACAACATAACGAGTGTATCAGACATGAAAAATTGTAAAAAAAAGTGTAGGATTCAGTGATATCTAGAGGTAAAGTTGGATATTGCGGCTGAATATCCATCATCTCTACTGTCTCTGGTGTGGAACCATTGTTAGCATGAGAATGAGGGGCTAGTTTGACATAAGTTATTGAGAAATCAACTGGTTTAATGACAAATGAACAACTTTGATCCACAGGACACAAGCTGAACATTGAACATTGTGTCGATAATTAAAGGTTTGTGTGTTCGATGAAAATCCATCACATAGCTAATGAGCTTTAAAACAATTTATTAACATTTAAGCAGATGACCAAGATGAGTTGGTGATGTGTGCCTGCAACTTTACACTCAAGTTACAGCTATGCATTACAGACATATGGCCATAGACTAATGAATTACACAGCCTTACTCACTCATATACATGTGATAGTGAAAACACCTGAGGGTCCGTACAGCTTTGAGCTTCAGAGGCATGTTCTGCACTTCTACCCCGTCTGGGTTTGACTTACTCACAGTAGTTTTGCAGCAAACACTTTGTATTCAATTTACATAGACCGCATATGAACACTTCGAGTGAAAGTCTGATTTTTTTAAGCGTGTGCCTCTGCTGTGAGTTCCACTGGTGGACATTCATTTCTTCCTCCAGAACTGTTTGTATTTATCAGCCTTGAAATCGTCTTCAAAGTCGATCGGCATCTCTTCCTCCTTCTTCACCTGTCTCTTCTTCTGTCGCGCTCGCCGCTCCTCATCGGACAGAGTGGTCAGATCCACAGGCATCTGACAACACACACACACACACACACAGGATGAGTTACTATAAAAGAACACACTTTGTCACAAGGTGCTGGGTGTTAGCAGACACTGTGTTCACAAACATACATAACCTTTTTCAAGGCAAAAATGTTGCATACTGCCCCTTTATTCCCGTTATTTTGCCCAAATCAATGGTTATGAACGAGACAGTCCAGATTAAACACTGACCATGAGGATGCGTCTGGGTTCTTGGTATCTGATGGTGATGGTGGATCCGTCAGGACGGACCAACATCACCGGGTACTGCCTCTCATATTTCTGACGCCCATAGCGAACCACTGAGGCTCGGTTCGAATCCCGCTGAGCCGTGTGCGTGTGGAACGGAAACACTGTGCGCGAGAACACGGGGCAAACACACCTGCAAAACACACACACACACACACACGTACATCACAGCGGTTAACACATGTCAGAGGCTGTGACAGAGGAGTAACACGGGCTGTCCGAAGGTGAAATAATAAACAGGAGCGTTACCTTGGCAACAGCGGAGACAACAACCTGTTCACAAACATCCTCACTGCTCATACACACACATACAGAGTCAGTTTGAACACAAACAGAACAGAGAACTGCGATAACTACATCTCCACACTGTCCGACAGGAAGTGCTTCTAAGGTCGAACAGCTGGTGTTCACTCACAAAGTGTCCCACCAAAACAAAGCGCAGGAAGGTTCCCACGTTCATTTCGCCACAACAAGATGATAATAAAAAATTTAAAAGACACATATTTTAGGATTTGACGGCTCTGTAATAAAATGACTAATTTGAGATAAAATAAAATATTTGACAAACGAAAAGAAAATTGAAATTGCAGATTACAACAAGACTTGTAATATCCCCGAACCAGCTGGTGGCAGCAATGCACCATAACGTCATTTGCCAACCACCATAAAACGTCAAGAATATAAAGGTTTGTCTTGTGACCAATACGGAAGTAGTGGGAACACAACAGCTGCGGTGAGTTGGACATGTTTTACTTACTTCTGCTGACTGTTTATTTATTCTCAGAGAAACAAGAGAGAGGCGAAAAGAACTCCATTATTGTAAAATTGTTGTTAGTCTCCAGTTTGTTTTTCTGTCGTGACAAGGAATATTAGACATATCAGGTTCAGTGTCTGTGTTACCATCATCATCATTAGCATCTGTTAGCTCATGTGTTGTGATTGAATTGACAAGCATGTGGATAGATAGATAGATAGATCGATAGATCTCTGTTATGAATGCTGCTCCCTCTTGGTTTCTCCTGGACACTGTCTAACACAATAGTTTATATATATATATATTGTGTGTGTGTGTGTGTGTGTGTGTGTGTGTGTGTGTGTGTGTGTGTGTGTGTGTGTGTCTCTCAGGCTGGCACTGTCTCTGTGTCTCTCTCTCTCTCTCAGTGTCTCTCTGTCTCTCTCTCTGTTTTAACAGTCAAAGGTTGTGCAGTTTAAATTAAACCTCGAGAGTTGGTTTTGTGTGTTTTTGACTTTTTG